>JAXIVJ010006784.1:45000-64669 GCA_036785665.1 Chirona hameri | reverse complement strand
AGGGAGGGAGGGAGGCACGGCGCCGGCTGCTCTCTGTCGGGATGGTGACGGGGTCGCCGTTGTCTGCAGAGCTACTCGTCCCAGGTGAGAGGGAGGAAGGGAGGGAGGGAGGCACGGCGCCGGCTTCTCTCTGTCGGGATGGTGACGGGGAGCTACTCGTCCCAGGTGAGAGGGAGGGAGGGAGGGAGGCACGGCGCCGGCTGCTCTCTGTCGGGATGGTGACGGGGTCGCCGTTGTCTGCAGAGCTACTCGTCCCAGGTGAGAGGGAGGGAGGGAGGGAGGGAGGCACGGCGCCGGCTGCTCTCTGTCGGGATGGTGACGGGGAGCTACTCGTCCCAGGTGAGAGGGAGGGAGGAAGGGAGGGAGGGAGGCACGGCGCCGGCTGCTCTCTGTCGGGATGGTGACGGGGAGCTACTCGTCCCAGGTGAGAGGGAGGGAGGGAGGGAGGCACGGCGCCGGCTGCTCTCTGTCGGGATGGTGACGGGGTCGCCGTTGTCTGCAGAGCTACTCGTCCCAGGTGAGAGGGAGGGAGGGAGGGAGGGAGGGAGGCACGGCGCCGGCTGCTCTCTGTCGGGATGGTGACGGGGTCGCCGTTGTCTGCAGAGCTACTCGTCCCAGGTGAGAGGGAGGGAGGGAGGGAGGGAGGGAGGCACGGCGCCGGCTGCTCTCTGTCGGGATGGTGACGGGGTCGCCGTTGTCTGCAGAGCTACTCGTCCCAGGTGAGAGGGAGGGAGGGAGGGAGGGAGGGAGGCACGGCGCCGGCTGCTCTCTGTCGGGATGGTGACGGGGTCGCCGTTGTCTGCAGAGCTACTCGTCCCAGGTGAGAGGGAGGGAGGGAGGCACGGCGCCGGCTGCTCTCTGTCGGGATGGTGACGGGGTCGCTGTTGTCTGCAGAGCTACTCGTCCCAGGTGAGAGGGAGGGAGGGAGGGAGGGAGGGAGGCGCGGCGCCGGCTGCTCTCTGTCGGGATGGTGACGGGGTCGCCGTTGTCTGCAGAGCTACTCGTCCCAGGTGAGAGGGAGGGAGGGAGGCACGGCGCCGGCTGCTCTCTATCGGGATGGTGACGGGGTCGCCGTTGTCTGCAGAGCTACTCGTCCCAGGTGAGAGGGAGGGAGGGAGGCACGGCGCCGGCTGCTCTCTATCGGGATGGTGACGGGGTCGCCGTTGTCTGCAGAGCTACTCGACCCAGGTGAGAGGGAGGGAGGGAGGGAGGGAGGGAGGCAGGCACGACGCCGGCTGCTCTCTGTCGGGATGGTGACGGGGTCGCCGTTGTCTGCAGAGCTACTCGTCCCAGGTGAGAGGGAGGGAGGGAGGCACGGCGCCGGCTGCTCTCTGTCGGGATGGTGACGGGGGTCGCTGTTGTCTGCAGAGCTACTCGTCCCAGGTGAGAGGGAGGGAGGGAGGGAGGGAGGGAGGCGCGGCGCCGGCTGCTCTCTGTCGGGATGGTGACGGGGAGCTACTCGTCCCAGGTGAGAGGGAGGGAGGGAGGGAGGGAGCCACGGCGCCGGCTGCTCTCTGTCGGGATGGTGACGGGGTCGCCGTTGTAGAATACTGGCTAGCGGATCACTCATGAGGAGAGGAACACTTCATAATCTGCATGGAGTTGAGGTAACTACAACTAACACTGCACATAAAGTCAATGTTAGGATTGTAAGATTACATGCTGAACGAGTACCTGTTGAATGGAAGTCTGCAATTGGCTGTCTGGCTGTCCGAGCGGCTTTTATCAGTTCTTGTGGCCTGTTTTTTATAGCTGAGCTGTCACAAACACAAACTTTTTTTACAGTTTGTGATTCCGTTGAACTCGTCTGTGTTGCGCGTTGTGTCGGCAGCAATCACGTGCCGTGACCAGCCGTGACCAGTGTGATGGTTGACCGTGCCGTGCCGTGCCGTGACCAGCCGTGACCAGTGTGATGGTTGACCGTGCCGTGCCGTGCCGTGACCAGTGTGATGGTTGACCGTGCCGTGCCGTGACCAGCCGTGACCAGTGTGATGGTTGACCGTGCCGTGCCGTGACCAGCCGTGACCAGTGTGATGGTTGACCGTGCCGTGCCGTGCCGTGCCGTGACCAGCCGTGACCAGTGTGATGGTGATGGTTGACCGTGCCGTACCGTGCCGTGCCGTGACCAGCCGTGACCAGCCGTGACCAGTGTGATGGTTGACCGTGACGTGCCGTGACCAGCCGTGACCAGTCGTGACCAGTGTGATGGTTGACCGTGCCGTACCGTGACCAGCCGTGACCAGCCGTGACCAGTGCGATGGTTGACCGTGACGTGCCGTGACCAGCCGTGACCAGCCGTGACCAGTGTGATGGTTGACCGTGCCGTGCCGTGACCAGCCGTGACCAGCCGTGATCAGTCAGACGTGTATTGGAGTCATCCACAATCGGCTTGTGGCTATTACAACCCCACAACAAATAAAAAAAAAACATGTCAAACAAACAAAGACAAAAGGTTTAAGCAATGGCATCGTAGATACGGTACAGGCGCAGTACAGATGCGAACAGAAAAGCGCACGGGGGGGGGGGGGGCAGAGCGTAGCGTTGGGTATAGATAGCAGTTCAGTCGGGGCGAGGCGTAGCCGCCAGCAAGTGTCGCCTCAGGTGAGGGCCGAACAGAGGCGTAGGGAGTCGCAAAAGCTCAGGCGGGACAGTGTTGAATAAGACAGGCGCCCGGCAAACAAATCGCCTTTTGCCCATCTCGGTGCGGGACCTAGGCACGTAGAGCTCATGGTCCCGCCGTGTTGGTCGGTCCTGTACCTCCGCCACAGTGGTAAGGCCGGCGGCCAGTGACTCCGGTTCCCCGCGGCAACTCACTTTGTATGTCAGACACAGCGTTTGATGATTAGTGAGCTGCTTTGCATTGAGCCAACCCAGTCTGTTCAGCAAGTCCGAAACGTGATCAAATTTTTGGCGACCGTAGATGACTCGAGCTCCATAGTTGATAATTTTTTGAATACGATAAAAATTTCGCTGAGTGCCGTTTCCGTAGACCGTAAGGCAATACCGAACTTGCGAAAGAACCGGGGCGTCGACAAGGGTGTGAATTACGGACGACGGCAGGTGTCCCCTCAAGTGTGAAAGGCCACTAAGGATTCCAAAGCATCGTCTGGTAATGAGGGAGATATGTGAATCCCAGCTTAGGGTTTTATCAAACATTACGCCGAGATTGTTGGCATCTGCGACTGGCAGGAGATCGTTGTCACGAAATTTCACGGAAAAATTTGGGACGTGCCGAACGTTTGGCGGACTGCCTAAAAGCATCATCTGGGTCTTCCCTGCGTTAACTTTCAATCCATTTGCTCTGAACCAGATATCAAGGGAAGATAAAGTTTGCTCCATGCGCATGATAAGGTTCTGGAACTCGGATTTTTTACCACTTATCAGAATTTGAGTATCGTCTGCATACTGGACTACTGTGGCATCTTCCGCGAATAGGTTGAGGTCATTAGAAAAGATGCTATAAAGCAGGGGGCCGAGCGATGAACCTTGAAAAACACCAACATTGTTAGGTAGGGAAAGCGAATTTTTAGTCAGACCTGCATTGTCCGTAATGCTTACACTCTGGGTGTGATGTTTTAAGTAGGCCGAAAACCACGAGGTGTCAATGCCGTAGGCTCGTAATTTGGAGAGTAGCTTAGAGTGGTCGATCACATCAAAGCATTTACTAAGATCAAGCAGGCAGAGTAGTGATAACTCGCCTCGGTCGTTCGCGGCAAGAATTTGATCGGATACAGATATCAGTGCCGTCTCAGTTGAATATCGGGGTCGAAATCCGTGCTGGGTGGGTGACAGGAGGTGGTTGCTAGGCATGTAATGGTACAGTTGCTGGTGTACTGCGCGCTCTACAATTTTAGCAATAACAGAGACAATAGAGATGGGACGGTAGTTGGAGGGGTCGGTGGGGTCGCCAGACTTGAATATGGGGTGAACCAGGGAATGTTTCCATGATGCAGGAATATCGGAGTAAAGTATGCTACAATTAACCAGACGCAAGATCAGAGGCCAGATGGCGTCAAATGAGAGCCAAATCATACGGATGCTGATGCCATCCTCACCACATGCCGCTGAGCCATTCATTGAGAACACGACAGTACGCAGCTCTGACAACGATAGCGGCGCAAGGACTAGCGAACACGCTCCCACACGCGGCAGACGGCAGGGGAGGTCCGGCGGGCCTCCCATTTCGCTAACCTCACTCGCCACTCGCGGGCCTACACTGACAAAAAATCATTCAGTTGGTCAGGTGTCGCATCTGGTAACTTGCGACTAGCCTTGTTGCTACCTACTATTGAGCTGATATGATGCCATACAGACCGGTTTTTGCCTTCACATATTCGCCGCTGTATGTCGTTGCGGGTGTCGCGTCTAATTGCGGACCGTACAGCGCGGTTCAGGTCGCGGTACATTTCTGAGCCGTGCCCATGTGCCGCGAGCACAGCCCGACGGCGAGCCATGAGGGTTTTTGTATCGTTACAAACTGGCGGGGCATTTGGGTTGCGGAGACGAATTGTACGGATGGGGGCGTGAGCGTCAAATATCGGTAAAAACGTTGCGACAAAGTTATCCCACATAGCCGTGACTGTGATCGAGTTTAGAGCATGACTCCAGTCGGCAGCTACAAGGTCGCAATGTAGTGCGTAAGGATCGACGCGGCGGAGACAGCGGGTGCTAACTATGCGTGGAGGGGGACGAGATCGTGGTAGATCGATACAGACATGTACAAATTTGTGAGGACTAAAGTCGCAGAATATCACATTGCAGCGTGTCACCAGGTGAGCACAGTTCGACATGAAAATATCTAAAATCGAGCCAGATGAATACGTGCTGTCATTGACAAACTGATGCAGTGAATAGTCGGATATAAAGTGATTCAGAATCTTTTTCGCAGGGTCTGAATCATGCTTTTTCATATCACAATTGAAATCGCCACAGATGATGACTTTAGTTCTAGCATAGTCCAAAAGCACCTGCTGGTACTGACACTCCAGCTCGTCGAAGTCAGCTTTCATGTCCGCTACACCTCGTCTAGGGGGCCTGTAGACCGTACACATCACGAACTGCCGCTTCTTGTCGGGCTTGATGAGGGCCCATAAAGTCTCTAACTTGCTGTTCGGGGTACCACCTTTGTTGACTTTGAGCAGCGTGATGATAATGCCGTTCTTGACAGCCAGCGCCACCCCGCCGAAACCGCGCTTGTCGGGTCGGTCGGCCCGGTAAAGTTGAAAGCCAGGTAGGGTTAGCAGGCGATTTGGAGTAGAAGGGGTCAACCAGGACTCAGTGATGCCCATTATATCGTAGTGGCCTTGATGTAAATGTCCGCAAAGTTCCAGAAGTTTGGGTTTGATTGACTGGATGTTGGTAAGTCCGATTTGGAGTCCGAGCCCGGCGTTTTGGGTCTGTCCGTTCTCTGAAGATAGTGGAGAAGGTGAAGGTGAAGAGTGGCGATCTACACGGCGAGGCCCGCAGGCCTCAACGCCTTCCTTCCGGCTGGTGTTCGGCAGATCCGGCCCAACCCGGAGTTCAGCCGCCGGATCACGCCTCGTACCGGTGGCACGTCCATAGCTGGCGGTGAGGGGGATCCGGACCCCTGTTCCAGAGGCGGATTCAGGGGCGGTGAGGGGGATTAGAGCGTGGGCGTGGTTCAGGCGTCGTAGTTGTTCCTCGTCGATGGCGTGACGACGACGTGCCTGGACGCGATGGCCGGCTCTTCTCCCCCTGCGGTGCCGCCTTACGCCGCCTCTGCCCGGGTGGGCGCCGGGTGGCGAGTGATGGATGGCGGTAGGAGGGTCGGCCATGTGAAGTGTTCCCCTGTCCGGCGCGCGGGCTGCTGTCGACGTCGACGGTAGACTGGAGACGGTAGGGGAGTGCCGGCCTTGTGATTGGTAGAGACGGCGGTGGTAGGTTCTTCCAGAAACGGTAGAATGGAGTTTCGGTGAGCGAGGCCCATGGCCAAAATTGAAAATACTAAACGAGGAAAAAGATATTGAACACAAAAAAAGAGGCACGAAAATCACTTCGGGCAGTCCGTAAACACTACTTGCTAAAACGAGACAAATCTTGCAGGTGGCCGAAACTTAACACCGCGCGAAATCACTAGAACTGAGGAGCGACGCGAGGGGGCGGCTGCCGGTGGTGTGATGGTTGACCGTGACGTGCCGTGACCAGCCGTGACCAGCCGTGACCAGTGTGATGGTTGACCGTGCCGTGCCGTGCCGTGACCAGTGTGATGGTTGACCGTGCCGTGCCGTGCCGTGACCAGTGTGATGGTTGACCGTGCCGTGCCGTGACCAGCCGTGACCAGTGTGATGGTTGGCCGTGCCGTGCCGTGCCGTGACCAGCCGTGACCAGTGTGATGGTTGACCGTGCCGTGCCGTGCCGTGACCAGTGTGATGGTTGACCGTGCCGTGCCGTGACCAGCCGTGACCAGTGTGATGGTTGACCGTGCCGTGCCGTGACCAGCCGTGACCAGTGTGATGGTTGACCGTGCCGTGCCCAGCCGTGACCAGTGTGATGGTTGACCGTGCCGTGCCGTGACCAGTGTGATGGTTGACCGTGCCGTGACCAGCCGTGACCAGTGTGATGGTTGACTGTGCCGTGCCGTGACCAGCCGGACGTCGTACGCCCGTCAGCGGCTGTAATCTCTTGTGCCGCAGAAGTCGAAGAAGCCGGGGCCGGACGTGGAGTCGCGCTACTCCAGCCAGTACGAGCAGTCGCTCGACCCATTCTCGTCGTTCTCGCGTCAGGAGCGGGCTAGGAAGTACAGTCAGCTCAGCCCGTTCGAGAAGGTCACCCTCTCCATGGTGAGGGCGAAGGTTACACGGAGCTGAGAGTCTGTAGGCGACATTTGTGCCACATGTGGCAAGTTGAAGTTGATTTATTCGAAAATGCTGATTTGTATCTTGCAAGGAAATCTATAGTATATACGATGTTCTGATGTAGGTATTTGTAAGCTTTTAAACGAAATTCGGCGACACACGCCGTGTTTGTTCATTGTCCACGGATATGACGTAGCATGCTATGACATGTGATCCTGCTGGATGCTGAAGCCGTCCATGGTATTTTTGTATTCCCCTACCCATTACAAGGTAGGCAAGAGTGCCCTTCCATGCCCATGTGACCCGATTACGTTAATTAACACAAATTTGGACTCTTCTCAAGGCCCTAGAGACTGTTTTTTTCTCGTCCTGGCAAACCTTTTGCATTCTACAATTTTCTTCACTAAGCAAAATCAAAGATTTTAACCAAAATTGGCCAAGAAGTAGGGCTGGGGGCCATGGCCCCTGCCCCTGTTCTACGTCTATATGCCGGCAAAAAAGGTTACGAGTGCAAAGTTTAAATAAACTTGGTGCTTGGTGCAAATTCATTCAATGAACACTGACATCTATAACTTTGACACAGTCTGCATCTTTGCTCGCGTCAGGCTCTCATGCCATCATGGTTTTGATGGCATTACGGTCTCAAATCATTATAAGCAAAAAATGATGTTAGCTTTGACACCCTTGGTGTTTCGAAGGCTTAGGCCTGACGGATTTAGAAGCCAATGTCGATAATTGGATGTAATTTTTGATGCTGGAAACATTGCAGATGTGTGATGCCAGCTGGATGGCTGACCTGCTTCAGTGTTATCATGTCCAGTCAATCCGCCGCCCTTTTTCGGTCGGCTACCAGTTTGCCAAACACTCATTACAGCTATTTCACCTGCGATTTTTTTGCCATTCCGACAGCGGGTCGGTTTCCTATGATTGTGGCGATTTTAGCAGCATTTTATCGCCAAGGCCATCGGTGTACCGTTTGGGCCAGTTTGTCAGACGACTAACTGTGTCTGAGTTCTCTGTGTCTCTGTGTATGTGTGTTGCTGCTCGGAGTCTGAGTTCTCTGTGTGTCTGTGTATGTGCGTTGCTGCTCGGGGTCTGAGTTCTCTGTGTGTCTGTGTATGTGTGTTGCTGCTCGGGGTCTGAGTTATCTGTGTGTCTGTGTATGTGTGTTGCTGCTCGGAGTCTGAGTTCTCTGTGTCTCTGTGTATGTGTGTTGCTGCTCGGAGTCTGAGTTGTCTCTGTGTGTCTCTGTGTATGTGTTGCCGCTGCTCGGAGTCTGAGTTCTGTGTGTCTCTGTGTATGTGTGTTGCTGCTCGGAGTCTGAGTTCTCTGTGTGTCTCTGTGTATGTGTTGCCGCTGCTCGGAGTCTGAGTTGTCTGTGTGTCTCTGTGCATGTGTGTTGCTGCTCGGAGTCTGAGTTCTCTGTGTTTCTGTGTATGTGTGTTGCTGCTGCTCGGAGTCTGAGTTCTCTGTGTCTCTGTGTATGTGTTGCTGCTGCTCGGAGTCTGAGTTCTCTCTGTGTCTCTGTGTATGTGTTGTTGCTGCTCGGAGTCTGAGTTGTCTGCGTGTCTCTGTGTATGTTTTGCCGCTGCTCGGAGTCTGAGTTCTGTGTGTGTCTGTGTATGTGTTGCCGCTGCTCGGAGTCTGAGTTATCTGTGTGTCTCTGTGTCTCTGTGTTTGTGTGTTGCTGCTCGGAGTCTGAGTTCTCTGTGTGCCTCTGTGTATGTGTTGCCGCTGCTCGGAGTCTGAGTTATCTGTGTGTCTCTGTGTATGTGTGTTGCTGCTCGGAGGCTGAGTTCTCTGTGTGTCTGTGTATGTGTTGTCGCTGCTCGGAGTCTGAGTTCTCTGTGTCTCTGTGTATGTGTTGCCGCTGCTCGGAGTCTGAGTTCTCTGTGTGTCTGTGTATGTGTTGTCGCTGCTCGGAGTCTGAGTTATCTGTGTGTCTGTGTATGTGTTGTCGCTGCTCGGAGTCTGAGTTCTCTGTGTCTCTGTGTATGTGTTGTTGCTGCTCGGAGTCTGAGTTCTCTGTGTGTCTGTGTATGTGTGTTGCTGCTCGGAGGCTGAGTTATCTGTGTGTCTCTGTGTATGTGTGTTGCTGCTCGGAGTCTGAGTTAGCTGTGTGTCTCTGTGTATGTATTGCCGCTGCTCGGAGTCTGAGTTATCTGTGTGTCTCTGTGTATGTGTGTTGCTGCTCGGAGGCTGAGTTCTCTGTGTGTCTGTGTATGTGTCGCCGCTGCTCGGAGTCTGAGTTCTCTGTGTGTCTCTGTGTATGTGTTGCCGCTGCTCGGAGTCTGAGTTCTCTGTGTGTCTGTGTATGTGTTGTCGCTGCTCGGAGTCTGAGTTCTCTGTGTGTCTGTGTATGTGTTGCCGCTGCTCGGAGTCTGAGTTCTGTGTGTCTCTGTGTATGTGTGTTGCTGCTCGGAGTCTGAGTCCTCTGTGTGTCTGTGTATGTGTTGCCGCTGCTCGGAGTCTGAGTTCTGTGTGTCTGTGTATGTGTGTTGCTGCTCGGAGGCTGAGTTCTCTGTGTGTCTCTGTGTATGTGTGTTGCTGCTCGGAGTCAGAGTTATCTGTGTGTCTCTGTGTATGTGTCGCCGCTGCTCGGAGTCTGAGTTCTCTGTGTGTCTCTGTGTATGTGTTGCCGCTGCTCGGAGTCTGAGTTATCTGTGTGTCTGTGTGTGTGTTGTCGCTGCTCGGAGTCTGAGTTCTCTGTGTGTCTGTGTATGTGTTGCCGCTGCTCGGAGTCTGAGTTCTGTGTGTCTCTGTGTATGTGTTGCCGCTGCTCGGAGTCTGAGTTCTCTGTGTGTCTGTGTATGTGTGTTGCTGCTCGGAGTCTGAGTTCTGTGTGTGTCTCTGTGTATGTGTGTTGCTGCTCGGAGTCTGAGTTCTCTGTGTCTCTGTGTATGTGTGTTGCTGCTCGGAGGCTGAGTTCTCTGTGTGTCTCTGTGTGTGTGTTGCTGCTCGGAGTCTGAGTTGTCTCTGTGTGTCTCTGTGTATGTGTTGCCGCTGCTCGGAGTCTGAGTTCTGTGTGTCTCTGTGTATGTGTGTTGCTGCTCGGAGTCTGAGTTCTCTGTGTGTCTCTGTGTATGTGTTGCCGCTGCTCGGAGTCTGAGTTGTCTGTGTGTCTCTGTGCATGTGTGTTGCTGCTCGGAGTCTGAGTTCTCTGTGTCTCTGTGTATGTGTGTTGCTGCTGCTCGGAGTCTGAGTTCTCTGTGTCTCTGTGTATGTGTTGCTGCTGCTCGGAGTCTGAGTTCTATCTGTGTCTCTGTGTATGTGTTGTTGCTGCTCGGAGTCTGAGTTGTCTGCGTGTCTCTGTGTATGTTTTGCCGCTGCTCGGAGTCTGAGTTCTGTGTGTGTCTGTATGTGTTGCCGCTGCTCGGAGTCTGAGTTCTCTGTGTGTCTCTGTGTCTCTGTGTTTGTGTGTTGCTGCTCGGAGTCTGAGTTCTCTGTGTGTCTCTGTGTATGTGTTGCCGCTGCTTGGAGTCTGAGTTATCTGTGTGTCTCTGTGTATGTGTGTTGCTGCTCGGAGGCTGAGTTCTCTGTGTGTCTGTGTATGTGTTGTCGCTGCTCGGAGTCTGAGTTCTCTGTGTCTCTGTGTATGTGTTGCCGCTGCTAGGAGTCTGAGTTCTCTGTGTGTCTGTGTATGTGTTGTCGCTGCTCGGAGTCTGAGTTATCTGTGTGTCTGTGTATGTGTTGTCGCTGCTCGGAGTCTGAGTTCTCTGTGTGTCTGTGTATGTGTTGTCGCTGCTCGGAGTCTGAGTTCTCTGTGTCTCTGTGTATGTGTTGTTGCTGCTCGGAGTCTGAGTTCTCTGTGTGTCTGTGTATGTGTGTTGCTGCTCGGAGGCTGAGTTATCTGTGTGTCTCTGTGTATGTGTGTTGCTGCTCGGAGTCTGAGTTAGCTGTGTGTCTCTGTGTATGTGTCGCCGCTGCTCGGAGTCTGAGTTCTCTGTGTGTCTCTGTGTATGTGTTGCCGCTGCTCGGAGTCTGAGTTCTCTGTGTGTCTGTGTGTGTGTTGTCGCTGCTCGGAGTCTGAGTTCTCTGTGTGTCTGTGTATGTGTTGCCGCTGCTCGGAGTCTGAGTTCTGTGTGTCTCTGTGTATGTGTGTTGCTGCTCGGAGTCTGAGTCCTCTGTGTGTCTGGGTATGTGTTGCCGCTGCTCGGAGTCTGAGTTCTGTGTGTCTGTGTATGTGTGTTGCTGCTCGGAGGCTGAGTTCTCTGTGTGTCTCTGTGTATGTGTGTTGCTGCTCGGAGTCAGAGTTATCTGTGTGTCTCTGTGTATGTGTCGCCGCTGCTCGGAGTCTGAGTTCTCTGTGTGTCTCTGTGTATGTGTTGCCGCTGCTCGGAGTCTGAGTTATCTGTGTGTCTGTGTGTGTGTTGTCGCTGCTCGGAGTCTGAGTTCTCTGTGTGTCTGTGTATGTGTTGCCGCTGCTCGGAGTCTGAGTTCTGTGTGTCTCTGTGTATGTGTGTTGCTGCTCGGAGTCTGAGTTCTCTGTGTGTCTCTGTGTATGTGTGTTGCTGCTGCTCGGAGTCTGAGTTGTCTGTGTGTCTCTGTGTATGTGTGTTGCTGCTCGGAGTCTGAGTTCTCTGTGTCTCTGTGTATGTGTGTTGTTGCTGCTCGGAGTCTGAGTTCTCTGTGTCTCTGTGTATGTGTTGCTGCTGCTCGGAGTCTGAGTTCTCTCTGTGTCTCTGTGTATGTGATGTTGCTGCTCGGAGTCTGAGTTCTCTGTGTCTCTGTGTGTGTGTTGTCGCTGCTCGGAGGCTGAGTTCTCTGTGTCTCTGTGTATGTGTTGCCGCTGCTCGGAGTCTGAGTTATCTGTGTGTGTGTCTGTGTATGTATGTTGCTGCTCGGAGTCTGAGTTCTCTGTGTGTCTGTGTATGTGTGTTGCTGCTCGGAGGGTGAGTTCTCTGTGTGTCTGTGTATGTGTGTTGCTGCTCGGAGTCTGAGTTCTGTGTGTGTCTGTGTATGTGTGTTGCTGCTCGGAGGCTGAGTTCTGTGTGTGTCTGTGTATGTGTGTTGCTGCTCGGAGGCTGAGTTCTCTGTGTGTCTGTGTATGTGTGTTGCTGCTCGGAGTCTGAGTTATCTGTGTGTCTGTGTATGTGTGTCGCTGCTCGGAGTCTGAGTTCTCTGTGTCTCTGTGTATGTGTGTTGCTGCTCGGAGTCTGAGTTCTCTGTGTGTCTCTGTGTATGTGTTGCCGCTGCTCGGAGTCTGAGTTCTCTGTGTCTCTGTGTATGTGTTGCTGTTCGGAGTCTGAGTTCTCTGTGTGTCTCTGTGTAGGTGTGTTGCTGCTCGGAGTCTGAGTTCTGTGTGTCTCTGTGTATGTGTTGCCGCTGCTCGGAGTCTGAGTTATCTGTGTGTGTCTGTGTATGTGTTGCCGCTGCTCGGAGTCTGAGTTGTCTGGGTGTCTCTGTGTATGTGTGTTGCTGCTCGGAGTCTGAGTTCTGTGTGTGTCTGTGTATGTGTGTTGCTGCTCGGAGGCTGAGTTCTCTGTGTGTCTGTGTATGTGTGTTGCTGCTCGGAGTCTGAGTTCTGTGTGTGTCTGTGTATGTGTGTTGCTGCTCGGAGGCTGAGTTCTGTGTGTGTCTGTGTATGTGTGTTGCTGCTCGGAGGCTGAGTTCTCTGTGTCTCTGTGTATGTGTTGTTGCTGCTCGGAGTCTGAGTTGTCTCTGTGTCTCTGTGTATGTGTTGCCGCTGCTCGGAGTCTGAGTTCTCTGTGTGTGTCTGTGTATGTGTGTTGCTGCTCGGAGTCTGAGTTCTCTGTGTCTCTGTGTATGTGTGTTGCTGCTCGGAGTCTGAGTTCTCTGTGTCTCTGTATGTGTTGCTGCTGCTCGGAATCTGAGTTCTCTGTGTGTGTCTGTGTATGTGTTGCTGCTCGGAGGCTGAGTTCTCTCTGTGTCTCTGTGTATGTGTTGTTGCTGCTCGGAGTCTGAGTTGTCTGTGTGTCTCTGTGTATGTATTGCTGCTGCTCGGAGTCTGAGTTCTCTGTGTGTCTCTGTGTATGTGTTGCTGCTCGGAGTCTGAGTTCTCTGTGTGTGTCTGTGTATGTGTTGCCGCTGCTCGGAGTCTGAGTTCTCTGTGTCTCTGTGTATGTGTTGCCGCTGCTCGGAGTCTGAGTTCTCTGTGTGTCTCTGTGTATGTGTGTTGCTGCTCGGAGTCTGAGTTCTCTGTGTGTCTGTGTATGCGTGTTGCTGCTCGGAGGCTGAGTTATCTGTGCCTGTGTATGTGTTGCCACTGCTCGGATTCTGAGTTATCTGTGTGTCTCTGTGTATGTGTTGCCGCTGCTCGGAGTCTGAGTTATCTGTGTGTCTGTGTATGTGTGTTGCTGCTGCTCGGAGTCTGAGTTCTGTGTGTGTCTGTGTATGTGTTGCTGCTGCTCGGAGTCTGAGTTCTCTGCGTATCTGTGTATGTGTTGCTCCTCGGAGTCTGAGTTCTCTGTGTCTATGTGTTTGTGTGTTGCTGCTCGGAGTTTGAGTTCTCTGTGTCTCTGTGTATGTGTTGCTGCTCGGAGTCTGAGTTCTCTGTGTGTGTCTGTGTATGTGTGTTGCTGCTCGGAGTCTGAGTTCTCTGTGTGTCTGTGTATGTGTTGCTGCTCGGAGTCTGAGTTCTCTGTGTGTCTCTGTGTATGTGTGTTGCCGCTGCTCGGAGTTTGAGTTCTCTGTGTGTCTCTGTGTATGTGTTGCCGCTGCTCGGAGTCTGAGTTCTGTGTGTCTCTGTGTATGTGTTGCTGTTCGGAGTCTGAGTTCTGTGTGTGTCTCTGTGTATGTGTTGTCGCTGCTCGGAGTATGAGTTCTGTGTGTGTCTGTGTATGTGCTGCTGCTCGGAGTCTGAGTTCTGTGTGTGTCTGTGTATGTGTTGCTGCTGCTCGGAGGCTGAGTTCTCTGTGTGTCTGTGTATGTGTGTTGCTGCTCGGAGTCTGAGTTCTCTGTGTGTCTGTGTATGTGTTGCCGCTGCTCGGAGTCTGAGTTCTGTGTGACTCTGTGTATGTGTTGCCGCTGCTCGGAGTCTGAGTTCTCTGTGTCTCTGTGTATGTGTGTTGCTGCTCGGAGGCTGAGTTCTCTGTGTCTCTGTGTATGTGTTGCCGCTGCTCGGGGTCTGAGTTCTCTGTGTGTCTGTGTATGCGTTGCTGCTGCTCGGAGTCTGAGTTCTCTGTGTGTGTATGTGTGTTGCTGCTCGGAGTCTGAGTTCTCTGTGTGTCTCTGTGTATGTGTGTTGCTGCTTGGAGTCTGAGTTATCTGTGTGTCTGTGTATGTGTTGTCGCTGCTCGGAGTCTGAGTTCTCTGTGTCTCTGTGTGTGTGTTGTCGCTGCTCGGAGTCTGAGTTCTCTGTGTCTCTGTGTGTGTGTTGTCGCTGCTCGGAGTCTGAGTTCTCTGTGTGTCTGTGTATGTGTGTTGCTGCTCGGAGTCTGAGTTCTCTGTGTCTCTGTGTATGTGTGTTGCTGCTCGGAGTCTGAGTTATCTGTGTGTCTCTGTGTATGTGTGTTGCTGCTCGGAGTCTGAGTTCTCTGTGTCTCTGTGTATGTGTGTTGCTGCTCGGAGTCTGAGTTCTCTGTGTGTCTATGTATGTGTTGCTGCTCGGAGTCTGAGTTCTCTGTGTCTCTGTGTATGTGTGTTGTTGCTGCTCGGAGTCTGAGTTCTCTGTGTCTCTGTGTATGTGTTGCTGCTGCTCGGAGTCTGAGTTCTCTCTGTGTCCCTGTGTATGTGTTGTTGCTGCTCGGAGTCTGAGTTCTCTGTGTCTCTGTGTGTGTGTGTTGCTGCTGCTCGGAGTCTGAGTTCTCTGTGTCTCTGTGTATGTGTTGCTGCTGCTCGGAGTCTGAGTTCTCTCTGTGTCTCTGTGTATGTGTTGTTGCTGCTCGGAGTCTGAGTTGTCTGTGTGTCTCTGTGTATTTTTTGCCGCTGCTCGGAGTCTGAGTTCTCTGTGTGTCTGTGTATGTGTTGCCGCTGCTCGGAGTCTGAGTTATCTGTGTGTGTGTCTGTGTATGTGTGTTGCTGCTCGGAGTCTGAGTTCTGTGTGTGTCTGTGTATGTGTGTTGCTGCTCGGAGGCTGAGTTCTGTGTGTGTCTGTGTATGTGTGTTGCTGCTCGGAGGCTGAGTTCTCTGTGTGTCTGTGTATGTGTGTTGCTGCTCGGAGTCTGAGTTCTCTGTGTCTCTATGTATGTGTTTTGCTGCTCGGAGTCTGAGTTCTCTGTGTGTCTCTGTGTATGTGTTGCCGCTGCTCGGAGTCTGAGTTCTCTGTGTGTCTCTGTGTATGTGTTGCCGCTGCTCGGAGTCTGATTTCTCTGTGTCTCTGTGTATGTGTTGCTGCTCGGAGTCTGAGTTCTCTGTGTGTCTCTGTGTAGGTGTGTTGCTGCTCGGAGTCTGAGTTCTGTGTGACTCTGTGTATGTGTTGCCGCTGCTCGGAGTCTGAGTTCTCTGTGTCTCTGTGTGTGTGTGTTGTTGCTGCTCGGGGTCTGAGTTCTGTGTGACTCTGTGTATGTGTTGCCGCTGCTCGGAGTCTGAGTTATCTGTGTGTGTGTGTGTCTGTGTATGTGTGTTGCTGCTCGGAGTCTGAGTTCTCTGTGTGTCTGTGTATGTGTGTTGCTGCTCGGAGTCTGAGTTCTCTGTGTGTCTGTGTATGTGTTGTTGCTGCTCGGAGTCTGAGTTCTGTGTGACTCTGTGTATGTGTTGCCGCTGCTCGGAGTCTGAGTTATCTGTGTGTGTGTGTCTGTGTATGTGTGTTGCTGCTCGGAGTCTGAGTTCTCTGTGTGTCTGTGTATGTGTGTTGCTGCTCGGAGGCTGAGTTCTCTGTGTGTCTGTGTATGTGTGTTGCTGCTCGGAGTCTGAGTTCTGTGTGTGTCTGTGTATGTGTGTTGCTGCTCGGAGGCTGAGTTCTGTGTGTGTCTGTGTATGTGTGTTGCTGCTCGGAGGCTGAGTTCTCTGTGTGTCTGTGTATGTGTGTTGCTGCTCGGAGTCTGAGTTCTCTGTGTGTCTGTGTATGTGTGTCGCTGCTCGGAGTCTGAGTTCTCTGTGTCTCTATGTATGTGTTTTGCTGCTCGGAGTCTGAGTTCTCTGTGTGTCTCTGTGTATGTGTTGCCGCTGCTCGGGTCTGAGTTCTCTGTGTCTCTGTGTATGTGTGTTGCTGCTGCTTGGAGTCTGAGTTCTGTGTGACTCTGTGTATGTGTTGCTGCTGCTCGGAGTCTGAGTTCTCTGTGTGTCTGTGTATGTGTTGCTGCTCGGAGTCTGAGTTCTCTGTGTGTCTCTGTGTATGTGTGTTGCTGCTCGGAGTCTGAGTTCTCTGTGTCTCTGTGTATGTGTTGCCGCTGCTCGGAGTCTGAGTTATCTGTGTGTGTGTCTGTGTATGTGTGTTGCTGCTCGGAGTCTGAGTTCTCTGTGTGTCTGTGTATGTGTTGCCGCTGCTCGGAGTCTGAGTTATCTGTGTGTGTCTGTGTATGTGTGTTGCTGCTCGGAGTCTGAGTTCTGTGTGTGTCTGTGTATGTGTTGCCGCTGCTCGGAGTCTGAGTTGTCTGGGTGTCTCTGTGTATGTATGTTGCTGCTCGGAGTCTGAGTTCTGTGTGTGTCTGTGTATGTGTGTTGCTGCTCGGAGGCTGAGTTCTGTGTGTGTCTGTGTATGTGTGTTGCTGCTCGGAGGCTGAGTTCTCTGTGTGTCTGTGTATGGGTGTTGCTGCTCGGAGTCTGAGTTCTGTGTGTGTCTGTGTATGTGTGTTGCTGCTCGGAGGCTGAGTTCTGTGTGTGTCTGTGTATGTGTGTTGCTGCTCGGAGGCTGAGTTCTCTGTGTCTCTGTGTATGTGTTGTTGCTGCTCGGAGTCTGAGTTGTCTCTGTGTCTCTGTGTATGTGTTGTTGCTGCTCGGAGTCTGAGTTCTCTGTGTCTCTGTGTATGTGTGTTGTTGCTGCTCGGAGTCTGAGTTCTCTGTGTGTCTCTGTGTATGTGTTGCCGCTGCTCGGAGTCTGAGTTCTCTGTGTGTCTCTGTGTATGTGTTGCCGCTGCTCGGAGTCTGAGTTCTCTGTGTCTCTGTGTATGTGTTGCTGCTCGGAGTCTGAGTTCTCTGTGTGTCTCTGTGTAGGTGTGTTGCTGCTCGGAGTCTGAGTTCTGTGTGTCTCTGTGTATGTGTTGCCGCTGCTCGGAGTCTGAGTTATCTGTGTGTGTCTGTGTATGTGTTGCCGCTGCTCGGAGTCTGAGTTGTCTGGGTGTCTCTGTGTATGTGTGTTGCTGCTCGGAGTCTGAGTTCTGTGTGTGTCTGTGTATGTGTGTTGCTGCTCGGAGGCTGAGTTCTCTGTGTGTCTGTGTATGTGTGTTGCTGCTCGGAGGCTGAGTTCTGTGTGTGTCTGTGTATGTGTGTTGCTGCTCGGAGGCTGAGTTCTCTGTGTCTCTGTGTATGTGTTGTTGCTGCTCGGAGTCTGAGTTGTCTCTGTGTCTCTGTGTATGTGTTGTTGCTGCTCGGAGTCTGAGTTTTCTGTGTGTCTGTGTATGTGTGTTGCTGCTCGGAGTCTGAGTTTTCTGTGTCTCTGTGTATGTGTGTTGCCGCTGCTCGGAGTCTGAGTTCTCTGTGTGTCTCTGTGTATGTGTTGCCGCTGCTCGGAGTCTGAGTTCTCTGTGTATATGTGTATGTGTTGTTGCTGCTCGGAGTCTGAGTTGTGTGTGTGTCTCTGTGTGCCTATGTGTTGCTGCTCGGAGTCTGAGTTCTCTGTGTGTGTCGTGCTGCAGGGTCAGCTGGTGCTGTCCAGCAAGACGGCCCGCACCGTGGCCTTCCTCTACACGCTGCTCCTCCATCTGCTGGTGTTCGCCGTGCTCTATAAGATGGCCTACACGGACATGTACCGCCGGCAGATCTCTTCCGACTGCGCTGATAAGTCAGTCCAGTGACGCGGCTGTCTCGCGCGACTTTACAACGCAAACACAGTGCTGTGAAGCACAGCTTTGTTCGTCGTTACAGCAAACTCATTGTACACATTGTGATATAGCTGTTAGGTAGGCCAGCTATTGAGTTATATATGCTATCATCAGTGTTGCCTTCTGTGAAAAGGTTCGCTCCTGTTTAACGAAATACTGAGCTGACTTGTTTGATCAATACCAAAATACCGCGTGATCGCCATTGTCTCGGCGACTGACTGCTGACTTTACCGGCAGATACGCCGAACATATGATGAAGATACACGGAGAGGAGTCACATTTGTGAGTCTGCCCCTCCTGCCGAGAGGTGGCACTGCAGTCGACTGTTGGTACCACTTCTGCCTCCTGCCGAGAGGTGGCACTGCAATCGACTGTCGGTACCAGTACTGCGTCCTGCCGAGAGGTGGCACTGCAATCGACTGTCGGTACCACTACTGCGTCCTGCCGAGAGGTGGCACTGCAGTCGGCATTCCTGAACTGCGGCATTTTCGGTGATGGGATGAAGCAGTTTTCTGGTTCGGTGCGTTTTCGAGCGATGGTTTCAAGTTATTACTGTTTGTGAGAGGTTGAAGAAATCCACCCGCCTTAGTCTACAGTGTCGTGATATGCTATGATTTAGCTGTTTTGTCTATATTGCTTGGGGTGAGACACAGCTGTTTCTTTCTGTCACGCCTGCTGATCGAAGGGAAGCTCAATCAACTGTAATCATCGTCTGGTTGTAAAAGCGACCCGTTTTCCTTCGATCCTTGCCGGTGACTGAATGCTGTATTGTAGGTAGCATGTTCACTGCAACTGTGACGCACGCTTGTCCTTTGGTGGCCTGGCTACATTACCGGGCTTGTCCTTGTTAGCTGCACACGTTTTGTGAAGCACTGGAGCGCGTAGTTAGTGACTTGAAGGGCACATTCGAGCTGTGAGGTGTCTCCGAATATACCAGTTAAGGCAATGCTCTCGTGTGCTATTAGTGGCTACTTCGCCGGACCTGATTGGCCTCATTCGCTGGATCAAGGTTCTCGCCTCACGATTTCATGAGTATCAGCGAAGGAAAATACCACGTTTTGTTAAGCAAGAAATAATGATGAACAATCTTTCAGCTGACACATGTCACCTACACTTTGCAATCTGCAGAAAGTGTGATCAAAAACAGGATACTCTAAATGCACCCCAGCCGTGGAAAATGCATTTTGCATGTTGTGAGCTGGTGCTGATCGGAGGAAGTGAGTCGGCACTCGACAAACACCAGCGAGTTCAGATGCCGCCAGTCGGCACTCGACAAACACCAGCGAGTCCAGATGCCGCCAGTCGGCACTCAACAAACACCAGCGAGTCCAGATGCCGCCAGTCGGCACTCGACACACACCAGCGAGTTCAGATGCCGCCAGTCGGCCCTCGACAAACACCAGCGAGTCCAGATGCCGCCAGTCGGCACTCGACACACACCAGCGAGTCCAGATGCCGCCAGTCGGCCCTCGACAAACACCAGCGAGTCCAGATGTCGCAGTCGGCACTCGACAAACACCAGCGAGTTCAGATGCCGCCAGTCGGCACTCGACAAACACCAGCGAGTCCAGATGCCGCCAGTCGGCACTCGACAAACACCAGCGAGTCCAGATGCCGCCAGTCGGCACTCGACACACACCAGCGAGTTCAGATGCCGCCAGTCGGCACTCGACACACACCAGCGAGTCCAGATGTCGCAGTCGGCACTCGACAAACACCAGCGAGTCCAGATGCCGCCAGTCGGCACTCGACACACACCAGCGAGTTCAGATGCCGCCAGTCGGCACTCGACAAACACCAGCGAGTCCAGATGCCGCCAGTCGGCACTCGACACACACCAGCGAGTTCAGATGCCGCCAGTCGGCACTCGACACACACCAGCGAGTCCAGATGTCGCAGTCGGCACTCGACACACACCAGCGAGTCCAGATGCCGCCAGTCGGCACTCGACACACACCAGCGAGTTCAGATGCC
>JAXIVJ010006784.1:0-35000 GCA_036785665.1 Chirona hameri | reverse complement strand
ATTATCCTCCCTGCTTTTCATTTAATTTTTCTTTATTATTGATTAATATGGGTTTCTGCAATCGGAATGCGCCTATCTTGGAGCAAATTTTCCAAATTTTCCAAGAAAATTTGGTCTTGCCTACGTAGTCTCATTCTGCCTTGCCTACCTAGTCTCAAGGGCCCAACACCGCCACTGAGTTTGGTCCGTGTGATACATTCAATGCAGAACCTACAAGTGATTTATTAAATTATGCAACATAAGCTATATCCGATCCGTCAAAGGTTACATATATAAAACGTACCTACGTATATTCCGATTGGAAAATAACAACGTAATTCTGTAAAGTAACACTCCAAAACCGGCCGACGATTGCAGTGCTAAGGCACACGATCCAGCGCGGCTGTAATGTCGCAACAGATGGGACCAGCAGCCGGGTCTGTCTGGAAGCTACCTAGGCGGAGTACCGCACGGCTCGCTGGCACCACTAACGAGGTGAGATGACTCACCCCTCACACACTGCGAGATGGCCCCCTCACACACCACACTCACCGGTGATGGGTTTATGGCAGCCGGCGCAGAGCGAGCCGCGCTTCGTGTGGTAGTGCGTCTCACAGTACGGCTGGCCCTCGAAGTCGAAGAAGGAGCCGTTGCCGAACGTCTGCTTACAGTCCTGTGGTGGGGAGGAGCGGACAGACAGAGCGGTCAGACAGAGCGGTCAGACAGAGCGGTCAGGGCCCAGTGTACAAGACGGGAGGAGCGGACAGACAGAGCGGACAGACATAGCGGTCAGGGCCCAGCGCACAAGACGGGAGGAGCGGACAGACAGAGCGGACAGACAGAGCGGTCAGGGCCCAGTGTACAAGACGGGAGGAGCGGACAGACAGAGAGGTCAGGGCCCAGTGCACAAGACGGGAGGAGCGGACAGACAGAGCGGACAGACAGAGCGGTCAGGGCCCAGTGTACAAGACGGGAGGAGCGGTCAGACAGAGCGGTCAGACAGAGCGGTCAGTCAGGGCCCAGTGCACAAGACGGGAGGAGCGGACAGACAGAGCGGTCAGGGCCCAGCGCACAAGACGGGAGGAGCGGACAGACAGAGCGGTCAGGGCCCAGTGCACAAGACGGGAGGAGCGGACAGACAGAGCGGTCAGGGCCCAGTGTACAAGACGGGAGGAGCGGACAGACAGAGCGGTCAGGGCCCAGTGTACAAGACGGGAGAAGCGGTCAGACAGAGCGGTCAGACAGAGCGGTCAGTCAGGGCCCAGTGCACAAGACGGGAGGAGCGGACAGACAGAGCGGTCAGGGCCCAGCGCACAAGACGGGAGGAGCGGACAGACAGAGCGGTCAGGGCCCAGTGCACAAGACGGGAGGAGCGGTCAGACAGAGCGGTCAGTCAGGGTCCAGTGCACAAGACGGGAGGAGCGGACAGACAGAGCGGTCAGGGCCCAGTGTACAAGACGGGAGGAGCGGACAGACAGAGCGGTCAGGGCCCAGTGTACAAGACGGGAGGAGCGGTCAGACAGAGCGGTCAGACAGAGCGGTCAGTCAGGGCCCAGTGCACAAGACGGGAGGAGCGGTCAGACAGAGCGGTCAGGGCCCAGCGCACAAGACGGGAGGAGCGGACAGACAGAGCGGTCAGGGCCCAGTGCACAAGACGGGAGGAGCGGACAGACAGAGCGGTCAGGGCCCAGTGCACAAGACGGGAGGAGCGGTCAGACAGAGCGGTCAGTCAGGGCCCAGTGCACAAGACGGGAGGAGCGGACAGACAGAGCGGCCAGGGCCCAGTGTACAAGACGGGAGGAGCGGACAGACAGAGCGGTCAGGGCCCAGTGTACAAGACGGGAGGAGCGGTCAGACAGAGCGGTCAGACAGAGCGGTCAGTCAGGGCCCTGTGCACAAGACGGGAGGAGCGGTCAGACAGAGCGGCCAGGGCCCAGCGCGCAAGACGGGAGGAGCGGATAGACAGAGCGGACAGACAGAGCGGTCAGGGCCCAGTGTACAAGACGGGAGGAGCGGACAGACAGAGCGGTCAGGGCCCAGTGCACAAGACGGGAGGAGCGGATAGACAGAGCGGACAGACAGAGCGGTCAGGGCCCAGTGCACAAGACGGGAGGAGCGGACAGACAGAGCGGTCAGGGCCCAGTGCACAAGACGGGAGGAGCGGATAGACAGAGCGGACAGACAGAGCGGTCAGGGCCCAGCGCACAAGACGGGAGGAGCGGACAGACAGAGCGGTCAGGGCCCAGTGCACAAGACGGGAGGAGCGGATAGACAGAGCGGACAGACAGAGCGGTCAGGGCCCAGTGCACAAGACGGGAGGAGCGGATAGACAGAGCGGACAGACAGAGCGGTCAGGGCCCAGCGCACAAGACGGGAGGAGCGGACAGACAGAGCGGACAGACAGAGCGGTCAGGGCCCAGTGCACAAGACGGGATGAGCGGACAGACAGAGCGGTCAGGGCCCAGCGGACAAGACGGGAGGAGCGGACAGACAGAGCGGACAGACAGAGCGGTCAGGGCCCAGTGCACAAGACGGGAGGAGCGGACAGACAGAGCGGTCAGGGCCCAGCGCACAAGACGGGAGGAGCGGACAGACAGAGCGGTCAGGGCCCAGTGCACAGGACGGGAGGAGCGGTCAGACAGAGCGGTCAGTCAGGGCCCAGTGCACAAGACGGGAGGAGCGGACAGACAGAGCGGTCAGTCAGGGCCCAGTGCACAAGACGGGAGGAGCGGACAGACAGAGCGGTCAGTCAGGGCCCAGTGCACAAGACGGGAGGAGCGGACAGACAGAGCGGTCAGTCAGGGCCCAGTGCACAAGACGGGAGGAGCGGACAGACAGAGCGGTCAGTCAGGGCCCAGTGCACAAGACGGGAGGAGCGGACAGACAGAGCGGTCAGGGCCCAGCGCACAAGACGGGAGGAGCGGACAGACAGAGCGGCCAGGGCCCAGTGCACAAGACGGGAGGAGCGGTCAGACAGAGCGGTCAGGGCCCAGTGCACAAGACGGGAGGAGCGGACAGACAGAGCGGTCAGGGCCCAGTGTACAAGACGGGAGGAGCGGTCAGACAGAGCGGTCAGTCAGGGCACAGTGCACAAGACGGGAGGAGCGGACAGACAGAGCGGTCAGGGCCCAGTGTACAAGACGGGAGGAGCGGTCAGACAGAGCGGTCAGACAGAGCGGTCAGTCAGGGCACAGTGCACAAGACGGGAGGAGCGGACAGACAGAGCGGTCAGTCAGGGCACAGTGCACAAGACGGGAGGAGCGGACAGACAGAGCGGTCAGTCAGGGCCCAGTGCACAAGACGGGAGGAGCGGACAGACAGAGCGGTCAGGGCCCAGCGCACAAGACGGGAGGAGCGGACAGACAGAGCGGTCAGTCAGGGCCCAATGCACAAGACGGGAGGAGCGGACAGACAGAGCGGTCAGGGCGCAGTGCACAAGACGGGAGGAGCGGACAGACAGAGCGGTCAGGGCCCAGTGTACAAGACGGGAGGAGCGGTCAGACAGAGCGGTCAGACAGAGCGGTCAGTCAGGGCACAGTGCACAAGACGGGAGGAGCGGTCAGACAGAGCGGTCAGTCAGGGCACAGTGCACAAGACGGGAGGAGCGGACAGACAGAGCGGTCAGTCAGCGTCCAGTGCACAAGACGGGAGGAGCGGTCAGACAGAGCGGTCAGGGCCCAGTGCACAAGACGGGAGGAGCGGTCAGACAGAGCGGTCAGGGCCCAGCGCACAAGACGGGAGGAGCGGACAGACAGAGCGGTCAGGGCCCAGCGCACAAGACGGGAGGAGCGGATAGACAGAGCGGTCAGGGCCCAGTGTACAAGACGGGAGGAGCGGTCAGACAGAGCGGTCAGTCAGGGCACAGTGCACAAGACGGGAGGAGCGGACAGACAGAGCGGTCAGGGCCCAGTGTACAAGACGGGAGGAGCGGACAGACAGAGCGGTCAGGGCCCAGTGCACAAGACGGGAGGAGCGGACAGACAGAGCGGTCAGGGCCCAGCGCACAAGACGGGAGGAGCGGATAGACAGAGCGGACAGACAGAGCGGTCAGGGCCCAGCGCACAAGACGGGAGGAGCGGACAGACAGAGCGGTCAGGGCCCAGTGCACAAGACGGAAGGAGCGGACAGACAGAGCGGACAGACAGAGCGGTCAGGGCCCAGTGCACAAGACGGGAGGAGCGGACAGACAGAGCGGTCAGGGCCCAGTGTACAAGACGGGAGGAGCGGACAGACAGAGCGGTCAGGGCCCAGCGCACAAGACGGGAGGACCGGACAGACAGAGCGGTCAGGGCCCAGTGCACAAGACGGGAGGAGCGGACAGACAGAGCGGTCAGGGCCCAGCGCACAAGACGGGAGGAGCGGACAGACAGAGCGGTCAGGGCCCAGCGCACAAGACGGGAGGAGCGGATAGACAGAGCGGACAGACAGAGCGGTCTGGGCCCAGCGCACAAGACGGGAGGAGCGGACAGACAGAGCGGTCAGGGCCCAGTGCACAAGACGGGAGGAGCGGACAGACAGAGCGGTCAGGGCCCAGTGCACAAGACGGGAGGAGCGGACAGACAGAGCGGTCAGGGCCCAGTGTACAAGACGGGAGGAGCGGACAGACAGAGCGGTCAGGGCCCAGTGCACAAGACGGGAGGAGCGGACAGACAGAGCGGTCAGGGCCCAGTGTACAAGACGGGAGGAGCGGACAGACAGAGCGGTCAGGGCCCAGCGCACAAGACGGGAGGAGCGGACAGACAGAGCGGTCAGGGCCCAGTGCACAAGACGGGAGGAGCGGACAGACAGAGCGGTCAGGGCCCAGTGCACAAGACGGGAGGAGCGGACAGACAGAGCGGTCAGGGCCCAGTGTACAAGACGGGAGGAGCGGACAGACAGAGCGGTCAGGGCCCAGCGCACAAGACGGGAGGAGCGGACAGACAGAGCGGTCAGGGCCCAGTGTACAAGACGGGAGGAGCGGACAGACAGAGCGGTCAGACAGAGCGGTCAGTCAGGGCACAGTGCACAAGACGGGAGGAGCGGACAGACAGAGCGGTCAGTCAGCGTCCAGTGCACAAGACGGGAGGAGCGGTCAGACAGAGCGGTCAGGGCCCAGTGCACAAGACGGGAGGAGCGGACAGACAGAGCGGTCAGGGCCCAGTACAGGACGGGAGGAGCGGATAGACAGAGCGGTCAGGGCCCAGCGCACAAGACGGGAGGAGCGGACAGACAGAGCGGTCAGGGCCCAGCGCACAAGACGGGAGGAGCGGATAGACAGAGCGGTCAGGGCCCAGTGTACAAGACGGGAGGAGCGGTCAGACAGAGCGGTCAGTCAGGGCCCAGTGCACAAGACGGGAGGAGCGGTCAGACAGAGCGGTCAGGGCCCAGCGCACAAGACGGGAGGAGCGGATAGACAGAGCGGACAGACAGAGCGGTCAGGGCCCAGCGCACAAGACGGGAGGAGCGGACAGACAGAGAGGTCAGGGCCCAGTGCACAAGACGGGAGGAGCGGACAGACAGAGCGGTCAGACAGAGCGGTCAGTCAGCGTCCAGTGCACAAGACGGGAGGAGCGGTCAGACAGAGCGGTCAGGGCCCAGTGCACAAGACGGGAGGAGCGGACAGACAGAGCGGTCAGGGCCCAGTGTACAAGACGGGAGGAGCGGACAGACAGAGCGGTCAGACAGAGCGGTCAGTCAGGGCACAGTGCACAAGACGGGAGGAGCGGACAGACAGAGCGGTCAGGGCCCAGTGTACAAGACGGGAGGAGCGGACAGACAGAGCGGTCAGACAGAGCGGTCAGTCAGGGCACAGTGCACAAGACGGGAGGAGCGGACAGACAGAGCGGTCAGTCAGCGTCCAGTGCACAAGACGGGAGGAGCGGTCAGACAGAGCGGTCAGGGCCCAGTGCACAAGACGGGAGGAGCGGTCAGACAGAGCGGTCAGGGCCCAGTGTACAAGACGGGAGGAGCGGATAGACAGAGCGGTCAGGGCCCAGCGCACAAGACGGGAGGAGCGGACAGACAGAGCGGTCAGGGCCCAGCGCACAAGACGGGAGGAGCGGATAGACAGAGCGGTCAGGGCCCAGTGTACAAGACGGGAGGAGCGGTCAGACAGAGCGGTCAGTCAGGGCACAGTGCACAAGACGGGAGGAGCGGACAGACAGAGCGGTCAGGGCCCAGTGTACAAGACGGGAGGAGCGGACAGACAGAGCGGTCAGGGCCCAGTGCACAAGACGGGAGGAGCGGACAGACAGAGCGGACAGACAGAGCGGTCAGGGCCCAGCGCACAAGACGGGAGGAGCGGACAGACAGAGCGGTCAGGGCCCAGTGCACAAGACGGGAGGAGCGGACAGACAGAGCGGTCAGGGCCCAGTGCACAAGACGGGAGGAGCGGACAGACAGAGCGGTCAGGGCCCAGTGTACAAGACGGGAGGAGCGGACAGACAGAGCGGTCAGGGCCCAGTGCACAAGACGGGAGGAGCGGATAGACAGAGCGGTCAGGGCCCAGCGCACAAGACGGGAGGAGCGGATAGACAGAGCGGTCAGGGCCCAGTGCACAAGACGGGAGGAGCGGACAGACAGAGCGGTCAGTCAGGGCACAGTGCACAAGACGGGAGGAGCGGACAGACAGAGCGGTCAGGGCCCAGTGTACAAGACGGGAGGAGCGGACAGACAGAGCGGTCAGACAGAGCGGTCAGTCAGGGCACAGTGCACAAGACGGGAGGAGCGGACAGACAGAGCGGTCAGTCAGCGTCCAGTGCACAATACGGGAGGAGCGGTCAGACAGAGCGGTCAGGGCCCAGTGCACAAGACGGGGCAGCTTCTGCCAGGCACGCTGCAGATCCGACCAGTGACAGATACAGAGGCGCGTTTGGTTTTGTTTTCCAAATCGGGCATTTGACTCGTAGCGAAATGGTTCAGCAAGTGTTGTTAGATGTGCCTGGCTCGGTGCCTGGCTTAGTTAAATGTGTTTGCTTTTCAAGAGCATCATCTCTGGAATGATATTTGATGCTAATAATGCATAAGCATGTATGCAACCAGTTACCTCACCCAATACAAAATATGTTCAATATACACATTTAAATTTGTCACTCTACAAGACAAACCAAACACTTTCAAAGTATTTTTTCAACAAAGAATTATAGACTTTTCACCATAACATGCCTCGGTCCCAAATTATGGAATGATATTATATGTAGAAGCATTGGCCCTAACGAGGTACCACAATCCAAGTATGTGATGACAAAAATAACAATAAATCACTTAATTTCACAATATTAGTAACACATAATGTTGTTATGAGTAATGGGTTGTAATTAAACGGTTATTGTATATGGTTGTTATGGGTAACGTTGTGTTGCTCAGTTGCTGCTGTGTGTATGTCCATGACATGCATCTGTGTATATGTGTGTGTATGTGTGTATGTGTGTGTATGTGTATGTGCATGTATGTATATGTATGTGTGAGATATGTGAGAAAAAAGTATCACATATGTATGCATATGCATGTGCATGCATAGTTGATGGTAGCATGCATATATATACATATATAGTCCAACAAGTTAGTTAAATGTGTTTGCTTTTCATGAGTCTCATCTAATTAGGTCATAGGTAGGGTCACCCATTCAATGGCGCTGGCTTTCACCCATTCAAGGGCGCTGGCTTCGTGGTCCCTACTCGGCAACAAGCTATGCTTAGTTGAGTGGGGTCCACGAGGCACCAACAAGAAACGCTTCAAATTGACCAGACTTTGTCCTCCGCCCTGTATGACTGATATCCCCTTTACTAACACAGTGAATGAATCCATCCTCATCCTGTCCTGGATGAGGATGAGTGAGGATGATATCCTGGGACGTAGTTGGGGGGGGGGGGGGGGGGGGGGGGCGGCAGTCATTTGCTGTTTTCAACAATGACTACTTTTCGCCTTCTTTTATATAACCACATCTAACACCCAAGCTACCTCTCTTCATATGCTTTTTTATGTTTGTTTTCATTTCTTAGCTGAGAGTGCCGCGACATTTTCTTTTTTGTTCTCTGGTGTTAACTTAAGGTGTCGTGCGTCGTTGGGATCGAGGGCGGGGGGACTCCTGGTCACCTATTAATGGGTGGCGGTTAGAAAAAAAAAGAAAAAAGTTACTACCACCAGAACTGCATCGGAGCGGTAACGATGCTGATTACACTGCTGCTGAGAAAGTGAGCCGGTTGGCGTGGCATCAAACGACTCAGAGCAGCCGCTCGCAACGACATGCAGAGATCTCGGAACAGACGATCAAACGTGTCATACCGATGTCAAACATCAAACGTGTCATACCGACAAACGCCCACCAGCTGATCAAAAGGTCGAGTCAACACAATGCTAAGGCGGCTAACACCTCGGCGTGCTTGTCATAAACATGAAGATAAATGGAACTGGCCTGAAGGTGTAATTCTGCGCGGTACCTCGTCATTGCTGGACACTTTAAATCGTACTTGTTCGTATCACTTTCGTAGCATTGATATCTACGCCCCAGTATTATGCACGTAGAGCACAACTACGAAACCTATCAGCAACTTATCATCAGCTGAGATCCATCACCCCCCCCCCCCCCCAGCACCGCGTCACTCTGCTCCTACCGTGCAGACGAAGCACTCAGAGTGCCACTGGGCGTTCAGGGCTGAGATATAGTTCTCCATGACTGGCTGGCTGCAGCCGGCGCAGCGAGGCGCGAACATTTCGAAGTAGTCCTGCCTGCAGTAGGCCTTGCCGTCGCGCTCGTGGAATCCGGCGTCGTCGAACGGCTGTCCGCACTGGGCGCAGAAGAAGTGCTCCGTGTGCCAGGTGTGGCCCAGCGCCGTGACGCATTTCTGTGGGAGGGGCAGTAGTCAGTCACACAGTCCGTCACGGGGGGGGGGGGGGGAAGATCAGGGAGTCAGTCACACATCTCTGTCACGGGGGAGAGATCAGGAGGTCAGTCACACAGTCCGTCACGGGGGAGAGATCAGGGGGTCGTCACACATCTCCGTCACGGGAGAGAGATCAGGGGGTCAGTCACACATCTCGTCACGGGGGAAAGATCAGGGGGTCGTCACACATCTCGTCACGGGGGAGATATCAGGGGGTCAGTCACACATCTCGTCACGGGGGAGAGATCAGGGGGTCAGCCACACAGTCCGTCACGGGGGAGAGATCAGGGGGTCGTCACACATCTCGTCACGGGGGAGATATCAGGGGGTCAGTCATACATCTCGTCACGGGGGAGAGATCAGGGGGTCAGTCACACATCTCGTCACGGGGGAGAGATCAGGGGGTCAGTCACACATCTCGTCACGGGGGAGATATCAGGGGGTCAGTCACACATCTCGTCACGGGGGAGAGATCAGGGGGTCAGCCACACAGTCCGTCACGGGGGAGAGATCAGGGGGTCAGTCACACATCTCGTCACGGGGGAGAGATCAGGGGGTCAGCCACACAGTCCGTCACGGGGGAGAGATCAGGGGGTCGTCACACATCTCGTCACGGGGGAGATATCAGGGGGTCAGTCACACATCTCGTCACGGGGGAGAGATCAGGGGGTCAGCCACACAGTCCGTCACGGGGGAGAGATCAGGGGGTCAGCCACACAGTCCGTCACGGGGGAGAGATCAGGGGGTCGTCACACAGTCCGTCACGGGGGAGAGATCAGGGGGTCGTCACACAGTCCGTCACGGGGGAGAGATCAGGGGGTCAGTCACACATCTCGTCACGGGGGAGAGATCAGGGGGTCAGCCACACAGTCCGTCACGGGGGAGAGATCAGGGGGTCAGCCACACAGTCCGTCACGGGGGAGAGATCAGGGGGTCAGCCACACAGTCCGTCACGGGGGAGAGATCAGGGGGTCGTCACACAGTCCGTCACGGGGGAGAGATCAGGGGGTCGTCACACAGTCCGTCACGGGGGAGAGATCAGGGGGTCAGTCACACATCTCGTCACGGGGGAGAGATCAGGGGGTCAGCCACACAGTCCGTCACGGGGGAGAGATCAGGGGGTCGTCACACATCTCGTCACGGGGGAGAGATCAGGGGGTCGTCACACATCTCGTCACGGGGGAGAGATCAGGGGGTCGTCACACAGTCCGTCACGGGGGAGAGATCAGGGGGTCGTCACACATCTCTAATACCGAGATAGTTAGTACGTGACCGAAACGGAGACACCGATAACGATGGCGAAGCAAATCGACGATGGCATACATATCTGCTGGCGAACGGGTTGTCGGTAGGTACTAGGTGCCAAGGCAATTTAAATTTGAGGTAGGTATTTCGCTGGGATGAATGCCAACGATGTGATCGCGATCACCTGCACATTTAGATGCTTGCGTCAAACTTACTCTTACGTATTGACATCACAGACACTCCACGAATAAGCGTGGCTATTACGTGTCATAAGTCAGTTAAATAAAACAGTAGGGAAGTTACAATTGTCACGATGGGAAACCAAGCAGACTATCACGCAGACGTACACACAAACACACACGCACACACACACACATAGTCACTTATTGCCGAAAGAAAGACCGGGCCCGCGCCAGTTTGAAACGTGTCGGTTCCAGCCCCCTCACATCATCAGGCAACGCGTTCAGCAGCGTTCAGATTATGAAAAGGCGAAGAGATGAACTTGGCTCGAGTAATTTCAAAAGCTCTGTATGCAATGTCGGGTATGCGTCGTCGGTAATGTCGTGTATTCCATAAATATGCTGCAGCGTGAGACTCACGTCCAGTAGGGTTCCCTGGGCCCTGACAGTATAACTCACGTCCAGTATGGGTCCCTGACAGAACTCATGTCCAGTATGGGTCCCTGGCAGTATAACTCACGTCCAGTATGGGTCCCTGGCCGTAATACTCACGTCCAGTATGGGTCCCTGGCAGTATAACTCACGTCCAGTATAGGTCCCTGGCAGTATAACTCACGTCCAGTATGGGTCCCTGGCAGTATAACTCACGTCCAGTATGGGTCCCTGGCAGTATAACTCACGTCCAGTATGGGTCCCTGACAGTAGAACTCACATCCAGTATGGGTCCCTGGCAGTAGAACTCACGTCCAGTATGGGTCCCTGACAGTATAACTCACGTCCAGTATGGGTCCCTGACAGTATAACTCACGTCCAGTATGGGTCTCTGACAGTATAACTCACGTCCAGTATGGGTCCCTGGCAGTAGAACTCACGTCCAGTATGGGGTCCCTGGCCGTATTACTAACGTCCAGTATGGGTCCCTGCCAGCATTACTGACGTATATTATGGGTCCCTGTCAGTATTACTGACGTCCAGTATGGGTCCCTGACAGTATAACTCACGTCCAGTATGGGTCCCTGACATTATAACTCACGTCCAGTATGGGTCCCTGACAGTATAACTCACGTCCAGTATGGGTCCCTGTCAGTATAACTCACGTCCAGTATGGGTCTCTGACAGTATAACTCACGTCCAGTATGGGTCCCTGGCAGTAGAACTCACGTCCAGTATGGGTCCCTGGCCGTATTACTGACGTCCAGTATGGGTCCCTGCCAGCATTACTGACGTATATTATGGGTCCCTGGCAGTATTACTGACGTCCAGTATGGGTCCCTGGTAGTATGACTCACGTCCAGTATGGGTCCCTGGCAGTAGAACTCACGTCCAGTATGGGTCCTTGGCCGTATTACTGACGTCCAGTATGGGTCCCTGCCAGCATTACTGACGTATATTATGGGTCCCTGACAGTATTACTGACGTCCAGTATGGGTCCCTGGCAGTATAACTCACGTCCAGTATGGGTCCCTGACCATATTACTGGCGTCCAGCATGGATCCCTTCCAGCATTACTGACGTATATTAGGGGTCCCTGACAGTATTACTGACGTCCAGTATGGGTCCCTGACAGTATTACTGACGTCCAGTATGGGTCCCTGACAGTATTACTGACGTCCAGTAAGGGTCCCTGACAGAACTCACGTCCAGTATGGGTCCCTGCCAGCATTACTGACGTCCAGTATGGGTCCATGACAGTATTACTGACCTCCAGTATGGGTCCCTGACAGAACTCACGTTCAGTATGGGTCCCTGGCAGTATAACTCACGTCCAGTATGGGTCCCTGACAGTATAACTCACGTCCAGTATGGGTCCCTGACAGTAGAACTCACGTCCAATATGGGTCCCTGGCAGTATAACTCACGTCCAGTATGGGTCCCTGGCAGTATAACTCTGGTCCAGTATGGGTCCCTGACAGTATAACTCACGTCCAGTATGGGTCCCTGGCAGTAGAACTCACGTCCAGTATGGGTCCCTGACAGTAGAACTCACGTCCAGTATGGGTCCCTGGCAGTATAACTCTCGTCCAGTATGGGTCCCTGGCCGTATTACTGACGTCCAGTATGGGTCCCTGGCCGTATTACTGACGTCCAGTATGGGTCCCTGGCAGTAGAACTCACGTCCAGTATGGGTCCCTGTCAGTAGAACTCGTGTCCAGTATGGGTCCCTGGTCGTATTACTCACGTCCAGTATGGGTCCCTGGCAGTAGAACTCACGTCCAGTATGGGTCCCTGGCAGTATAACTCACGTCCAGTATGTGTCCCTGACAGTATAACTCACGTCCAGTATGGGCCCCTGGCAGTATAACTTACGTCCATTATGGGTCCCTGACAGTAGAACTCACGTCCAGTATGTGTCCCTGGCAGTATAACTCACGTCCAGTATGGGCCCCTGGCAGTAGAACTCACGTCCAGTATGGGTCCCTGCCAGTATTACTGACTTCCAGTATGGGTCCCTGACAGTATAACTCACGTCCAGTATGGGCCCCTGCCAGTATAACTCACGTCCAGTATGGGTCCCTGGCAGTATAACTCACGTCCAGTATGGGTCCTTGGCAGTAGAACTCACGTCCAGTATGGGTCCCTGGCAGTATAACTCATGCCCAGTATGGGTCCCTGCATTACTGACGTCCAGTATGGGTCGCTGGCAGTATAACTCACGTCCAGTATGGGTCCCTGACAGTAGAACTCACGTCCAGTATGGGTCCCTGACAGTATAACTCACGTCCGTTATGGGTACCTGACAGTAGAACTCACGTCCAGTATGGGTCCCTGACAGTATAACTCACGTCCAGTATGGTTCCCTGGCAGTATAACTCTCGTCCAGTATGGGTCCCTGACAGTATAACTCACGTCCAGTATGGGTCCCTGGCAGTATAACTCACGTCCAGTATGGTTCCCTGACCGTATTACTCACGTCCAGTATGGGTCCCTGACAGTAGAACTCACGTCCAGTATGGGTCCCTGGCAGTATAACTCACGTCCAGTATGGGTCCCTGGCCGTATTACTGACGTCCAGTATGGATTCCTGTCAGTATAACTCACGTCCAGTATGGGTCCCTGACAGTATAACTCACGTCCAGTATGGGTCCCTGGCCGTATTACTGACGTCCAGTATGGATCCCTGGCAGTAGAACTCACGTCCAGTATGTGGCCCTGGCATTAGAACTCACGTCCAGTATGGGTCCCTGGCAGTAGAACTCTCGTCCAGTATGGGTCCCTGGTCGTATTACTGACGTCCAGTATGGGTCCCTGGCAGTATAACTCACGTCCAGTATGGGTCCCTGACAGTATAACTCACGTCCAGTATGGGTCCCTGGCAGTATAACTCACGTCCAGTATGGGTCCCTGGCAGTATAACTCACGTCCATTATCGGTCCCTGCCAGTATTACTGACGTCCAGTATGGGTCCCTGACAGTATAACTCACGTCCAGTATGGGTCCCTGACAGTATAACTCACGTGCAGTATGGGTCCCTGACAGTATAACTCACGTCCAGTATGGGTCCCTGGCAGTATAACTCACGTCCAGTATGGGTTCCTGTCAGTATAACTCATGTCCAGTATGGGTCCCTGCCAGCATTACTGACGTCCAGTATGGGTCGCTGGCAGTATAACTCACGTCCAGTATGGGTCCCTGACAGTAGAACTCACGTCCAGTATGGGTCCCTGGCAGTATAACTCACGTCCGTTATGGGCCCCTGACAGTAGAACTCACGTCTATTATGGGTCCCTGACAGTATAACTCACATCTAGTATGGGTCCCTGGCAGTAGAACTCTCGTCCAGTATGGGTCCCTGGCAGTATAACTCACGTCCAGTATGAGTCCCTGGCATTAGCACTCACGTCCAGTATGGGTCCCTGACAGTATAACTCACGTCCAGTATGTGTCCCTGAAAGTATAACTCACGTCCAGTATGGGTCCCTGGCATTATCACTCACGTCCAGTATGGGTCCCTGACAGTATAACTCACGTCCAGTATGGGTCCTTGACAGTATAACTCACGTCCAGTATGGGTCCCTGGCAGTATAACTCACGTCCAGTATGAGTCCCTGACAGTATAACTCACGTCCAGTATGGGTCCCTGCCAGTAGAACTCACGTCCAGTATGGGTCTCTGGCAGTATAACTCACGTCCAGTATGGGTCCCTGGCAGTAGAACTCTCGTCCAGTATGGGTCCCTGACAGTATAACTCACGTCCAGTATGGGTCCCTGGCAGTATAACTCACATCCAGTATGGGTCCCTGACAGTAGAACTCACGTCCAGTATGGGCCCTTGTCAGTATAACTCACGTCCAGTATGAGCCCCTGACAGTATAACTCACGTCCAGTATGGGTCCCTGGCAGTATAACTCACGTCCAGTATGGGTCCCTGGCAGTATAACTCACGTCCAGTATGGGTCCCTGGCAGTATAACTCACGTCCAGTATGGGTCCCTGGCAGTAGTGGCAGCGCGGCGAGAACAGCTGGTGGTAGTCATGCTCGCAGAAGGGGTTGCCGTCGCGCTCGAAGAAGCTCTTGTTTCCCAGCTCCATGTTGCAGTGGCTGCAGGTGAAGTGCTCCGAGTGCCACGTCTTGCCCAGCGCCGTGATCACCTGATCAGAGAGGAGGGGTTATTAGACGCGACCAGCCGTGATCACCTGATCAGAGAGGAGGGGTTATTAGACCGTGACCAGCCGTGATCACCTGATCAGAGAGGATGGGTTATTAGACGCGACCAGCCGTGATCACCTGATCAGAGAGGAGGGGTTATTAGACGCGACCAGCCGTGATCACCTGATCAGAGAGGAGGGGTTATTAGACGCGACCAGCCGTGATCACCTGATCAGAGAGGAGGGGTTATTAGACGCGACGAGCCGTGATCACCTGATCAGAGAGGAGGGGTTATTAGACGCGACCAGCCGTGATCACCTGATCAGAGAGGAGGGATTATTAGACGCGACCAGCCGTGATCACCTGATCAGAGAGGATGGGTTATTAGACGCGACCAGCCGTGATCACCTGATCAGAGAGGAGGGGTTATTAGACGCGACGAGCCGTGATCACCTGATCAGAGAGGAGGGGTTATTAGACGCGACCAGCCGTGATCACCTGATCAGAGAGGAGGGATTATTAGACGCGGCCAGCCGTGATCACCTGATCGATCAGAGAGGAGGGGTTATTAGACGCGACCAGCCGAGGAGGAAGAGGGAAGGGGATCAGGAGGGATGGACAAAAGTTCAGGGTAGAGTCAGGCAGTACAGCCCCAGGGAACATCCGCAGGTTACAATATCAAATAGGTTCAGTGCGTTAGAGTCAGCAGCTGAAAGTGACAGGGAAGAGGTTCAGCATTTAGTGGTTGGGGACTCAAGGGTAAGGCCCTTAAAGGAAATAGTTCACCTTCGGATTTTTTTCTTCAGAACACGATTTTATTATATTTTTTTAATACAGTTTCTTTTTTTCTTTTTAAAAATGGTCCTACATCGCGCCAATTCAGGACAGAAGGTTGTAAATTATTGATTTTATGGTGTGCGTTATTGGTCTGCGCATGCTCCATGGCAGTGCTGGCACTTTCAGACGGTATGGTACATCATATATGCGCCGTATTCCTTCGCCAAAAAGTCAAATATCTTCGGCTGGAGAGTCTTTTCAGCCAAGAAAAGTTCCAGATAAGGATTTCTCAACACGGGCTACACAACTGCTATTTCAGTTCAAAACCCATGTTGAAGGTGAACTATTTCCTTTAAAGGAAATAGTTCACCTTCAACATGGGATTTTGAACTGAAATAGCAGTTTTGTAGTCCGTGTTGAGAAATCCTTATCTGCAACTTTTCTTGGCTGAAAAGACTCTCCAGCCGAAGATATTTGACTTTTTGGCGAAGGAATGCGGCGCATATATGATATACCGTACCGTCTGAGAGTGCCAGCACTGGTCTGAGCATGCGCAGACGGCAGACCAATAACGCACACCATAACATTAATAATTTACGACCTTCTGTCCTGAATTGGCGCGATGTAGGACCATTTTTGAAAAGAAAAAAAGAAACTGTATTAAAAAAGTATAATAAAATCGTATTCTGAGAAAAAAAATTCCTAAGGTGAACTATTTCCTTTAAAGGAAATAGTTCACCTTCAACATGGGTTTTGAACTGAAATAGCAGTTTTGTAACCCGTGTTGAGAAATCCTTATCTGGAACTTGTCTTGGCTGAAAAGACTCTCCAGCCGAAGATATTTGACTTTTTGGCGAAGGAATACGGCGCATATATGATGTACCGTACCGTCTGAAAGTGCCAGCACTGCCATGGAGCATGCGCAGACCAATAACGCACACCATAAAATAAATAATTTACAACCTTCTGTCCTGAATTGGCGCGATGTAGGACCATTTTTAAACAGAAAAAAAGAAACTGTATTAAAAATATAATAAAATCGTGTTCTGAAAAAAATTCCGAAGGTGAACTATTTCCTTTAAGGCGAACATTCTGTGGGAAGAGGGACAGATGTATAGTCAAACCAGGGGCAAGAGTAGCTGATATGGGCCCTGTCATTGAGGCAGAACTTGGTAGGAGTAGCCCGGAGACAGTTATACTACAGGTGGGGGTGAACGACATAGGACCTAGGCAGAGTGTGAGAATAGTAGCGGAGTACCGGAGCCTGCTGCAGAGGTTGAAGGAGTTCAGGAAACCAGTCATTGTGACTGGCATCCTCCCTCGCTGTGGAGCCAGTGAGGAGTGGTACTCGAGAGCTCTGTCTGTGAACAGCTCAGTTCAGAACTTATGTTCAGCTATGGGGCTTAGTTATGTAGACTTATGGGATCAGTTCTATGAGTGGCGTAGGTACTATATGAAGGATGGGCTTCACTTATCGGATGAGGGGGCAAGGGCTTTGGGAGATGCCTACAGAAGTGTCATTCAGGGAAACTAGGTAGGAGGGGGGTTCTGGGACGCTAGTACTAGGGCATCAGGAAGTAAGCATTGGTAGAAGTTCATGTCAGAATAGGACAGTAGATCATAATTCCCTCAGAATTAGTAGAGTCAGCTCAAAGTATAAGATCACATGTGTGTTGCTGAATTCCCAAAGTATTAGGTCTAAATTTGATGAGTTTGAAGGTTATGTTGCCCTTGAAAAGCCTGATACAATTTGTGTAACCGAGACATGGGTTAGTGAGGGGTATAATAGGGATAGGCTACAGGATTTCGAGTTACAAGGGTATAACATGTTCTCATACTGCAGAGAATCACAGCAGGGGGGCGGAGTGTTTGTATATGTAAATAGCTTGTACTGCACTACTAGAGTTGTTGATTCTAGTAAAGTAAAAGAAGTAGAATCAATCTGGCTTGACATTAAAATTGGTACAGGAAACAGAGGAAGGTTGAGGATAGGTGCATTTTACAGACCAGGGAATCTTCCAAGGAACTCCCAAGCTGAAACAGACCAAGATATTTGTGAGGAAATACGTAGGAACTTTCGGGATCAGTGTCTTATTATGGGAGATTTTAACTTAAGAGGATACGAAAGTATAGCAGAGGAAACAAATGAGTGTAGGTTGTATAGGCAAATCTTTGAAGAGGAGCTTTTCATGCATCAGTTTGTAACAGAGCCAACCAGACATTGCTCCATTCTAGACCTTGTATTCTCAGACAACGGTGATCTAGTTAGTGACATAAGTATTTGTGAAGGTCTAGGAACCAGTGATCACAATATGGTTAAATTCAATATCTCATCAGAAATGAGGCCCAAAGATAACCTTATTATGGTTCCAAACTTCAGCCGGGCTGATTTTGATGGTATTAGAAATGACCTCGCACAGATAAAATGGAACGTTGAGTTGGCAGGTTTAGATGCATGTGAGGCCTGGAATGTTTTCAAAGCTAGATTAAGCCAAATTCAAAATCGGCATATACCCCTCAGGCACAAACATAACAGAACCAAGGGCAAACCAGTTTGGCTTACCCCAGAAGTAAGGAGTGCTATACAAGCTAAAAGAAGTGCATTTGGCATTTTGAAGGGATCTTCACCAGATATAAATCAGAAGGCCTACCAGAATGCAAGAAATTCAGTTAAGAAAAAGGTCAGAGCAGCTAAAAGGGCAAAGGAACTTGATTTAGCTATACATTGTAATGCAGATAGTAAGAAGTTCTTCAGTTTGTATAAGTTCAGTACAGTTTCCAAAAATATAGGTCCATTTAAGGTAGATGTGTTAGTTAGCAAGGACAGTGAAATGGTTGAAGTGCTTAATGATCAGTTTCAATCTGTCCTTACTATCGAGGACCAGAGTAGTATTGCAGCACTTCAGCCTGAGCCAGAGACAGAGGAGACTATAGGAGAGCTAGGTGGCATAAGTAGTGAACTTGTTCTAGAATATCTAAAGAAAGTAAGGCCTAACAAGGCAGAAGGACCTGATGAAATCCATGCTAGACTTTTAAGAGAATCTGAAAGGGAGTTGTCGGTTCCATTAGCCATAATATTTTCTAAATCACTCGCAGATAGTAAAATTCCACTTGATTGGAAAAGAGCAAATGTTGTTCCTATTCATAAAAAGGGAGATAGAAGTGAAGAGGAAAACTTTAGACCGGTTAGTCTGACCTCATTAGTCTGCAAGGTGCTTGAATCAATCATCAAAGATAAGATTGTTGAATTCTTGGAGCAAAATGAACTCATCAAGGATACACAGCATGGCTTTAGGAAGGGCCGTTCTTGTTTAACTAATCTTCTGGAGTTTTTGGATGTTGCAGCAGATAGCTTTGATCAGGGTAAACAGCTAGATGTAGCTTTTCTTGATTTCAGTAAAGCATTTGACAAAGTCCCCCATACAAGACTGGGGTTGCAACTTAAAATTCATGGGATCAGGGGCAAGATTCTGGATTGGATAGAAACGTGGCTTTCAGGACGCCAGCAAAGGGTTATATTGAATGGGTGCCAATCACAATGGAAGGAGGTTCTCAGTGGGGTTCCACAGGGCTCAGTCCTGGGCCCATTGCTTTTTATAATATTTGTGAATGCAATTGAGAACAGTATAGACAGCGAAGTCTTGAAATTTGCAGACGATCTAAAAGTTGTCAGGATTATTAGAGGAAAACATGATCAGGATGTTTTTCAATCAGATCTGGACAAGCTAGTTGAGTGGTCTGAAGCATGGCAGATGAAATTCAATTTGAGTAAATGTAAGATTATGCACGCTGGACGGGTTAGCAGTAAACATAGGTATGAAATGGGTGGGCAGAAAATGGAGCAGATTGAAAAGGAAAGAGATTTAGGTGTCGTGGTAAACAATAGACTATCAGCGTCAGACCAGGTTGTAGAAGCTAGGAAAAAGGCACTTAGAATGCTAGGGGCCATTAACAGAAATGTTTCCTACAAGAGTGAAAAGGTAATAACAAAACTGTATTGTGCATACGTTAGACCACATTTGGAGTATTGTGTACAAGCCTGGTCTCCAACATATGAGAAAGATTGCTGGTTGTTAGAAAGAGTTCAAAAAGGGCAACAAAAATGGTTAATTGTCTTGGTAGTTTACCTTATGAAGATAGATTAAAGAAATTGGGTATGTTTTCACTTAGATATAGAAGGCTAAGAGGAGATCTAATTGAAGTCTTCAAATTTGTAAATAGTCAGCATTCTGGATATTTAAAGGGTATGTTTGAGTTCAATAGGGAAAATCGAGGTAGAGGTCATCAGCATAAACTCATTATGAAACAAAGTAGGACTAGGCTACGACAGTCATTTTTCAGTAGAAGGGTTGTAGGACATTGGAATATGCTACCAGGGGATGTCGCTGATGCAGTGACACTTGCTTCCTTCAAAATTAGATTAGATAAATACTTTACAGAGAAGGGATTAGTTCATAAATACTCGTGGGATTAGCCTTCTTTTATGCAGGTAGAGTAAGGTGATTTGAAGGGGCGAGACTGGTGGAGGGGGGGGGGGGGTGGGGTGGGGTGGGGTGGGGTGGGGTGGGGTGGGGTGGGGTGGGGTGGGGTGGGGTGGGGTGGGGTGGGGTGGGGTGCAACCTCGGATGGGCCCAAGAGGCTCTTTGTTGCACTTTTCTTTTATGTCTTTATGTCTTTATGATCACCTGATCAGAGAGGAGGGGTTATTAGACGCGACCAGCCGTGAGGGACTGTATGCCGTCTACTGGCGTCGTACAGTGACGCCAGTCGCCTCCTCTGCCAGTGACGGTTTGGTTATTCGCGGCCTGCCACCCGAGCGTGCCTGGCGCCGCCGCTGCTACCTGGTCCGCGTGACCCCAGCCTGATCGCATACTGTCAACCATACTACATTGCTTACGTTCACGCTATGTTAATGCTATGTTTTCCCTCATTGTTGGCATCATTTAGTTCTGTCTTAATTTCAGTATAACGGTACACTTATTTACACTTATTTGAGTTGCCTTGAATTATCGTTCAGTAATTATACTTAATTAAACATGTGGTATGCGCTGATAAGTTATCAGTATCTGTATGCTAATCTAATTGCGCACTATTCTTGTTATTGTTGGTCGTCAGGTCATATGGTTGGTTCATCTCATGTTCAGTTCTGCTTTCTTTCTGTCTCATGGGTTATTGCTTTGTTTATTTAGTTCAGTGTCGCTTGCCGCCGCCACGAAGCGCTCACTCGTTGCCTCTCTTTCCAGTCGCCGGCGCCTCTCTTGGGAAGTCCGTTCCCATAGACATCCAGTCATCTGAATTGTGGGCCGTTCACCGACCGCCACCGTTGTCTGGGAGACCCCCAGCGCCATCTGGAGTGCCATCACCAGACAGAGACGTGCCATTTCAAACAGGAAGGTATCTGGCCCTCCCAGCTGCTCGCAGGCATAACCTGGTTACATACTACCCACCACCGAACACTAAGCCATGCCACTCACAACGCAACTTTCATAACACTAAGCGTACTATTTCGAACAGACTTTGGACTAGACTTGGGACGTTCGTAGACATACTCACATTGCTCATCATCAGCGGCATTGAAATAAATCCAGGGCCACTACAAACACATCCGCAACAAAATATAATCATAGCACACATTAACATTAATAGCATCACCGCCGGAAACAAAATTGACGAGCTTCAGCAATTTGTCGAAACCAATGACATAAACATTCTGGCACTTTCCGAGACCAAATTAAATGACACAATAGCTAGCAGTTTATACCAATTGGAAGGTTTCCATACACCCCTGACTCGACATAGAAACAGACATGGCGGCGGCGTAGCAATTTACATTCACACATCACTCCTTTCCAAAGACTACCTGAGTTAGAAATAGGTGATGAAGAGTGGATATGGGTCAAAATAAAAACTCGAAGTTTTACATTAGTAGTATGTTGCGCTTATTTACCACCTAACTTTACAATGGAAAAATTTCAAAATTTCACTGACAGCTTAACAGAATCAGTATGTCGAACACAGATCCACAACCCGACAGCCACACTCATATTAGGGGATCTTAATGCTGTAAATATATACTTAGATCATCAAATATATCAACACAACGGCACCACAACTTTCGACCACAAGCTAAAAGACACCACAGAAACGTTAGATCTACAACAGCTAATAAAGCAACCAACCAGAATCGCCAACAACTGTGAAAATTTGCGCGATCTCATCTTTACAAGCAACAGTCACATCATCATTGATAGTGGCACTTTTTCGCCGTTTTCAAATCTCGACCACTTCCCTATTTATGCCACAGTTGATGTAACACCGCCTCCGGAAAACACAGAACAGACCCATACATACATCTGGGATTATTCAAGGTTAAACGCTCCTCTTCTTACAACTCTTTTACTTAACACTAATTGGACACATATATTAAATAATGATATAGACACAGCAACCGACTTATTCATATCTGCAATACACACCGCCGCCGCCGCCGCAATTCCTATTCGACGCAAAACCAATCAAACTAAACACAAACCATGGATAACTTCAGAGCTAAAGCGAAATATTAGGAAGCGAGACAGGTTATTCAAAATTGCAAAACAAACCCGGAGCCAATTCAACTGGGAAAGATGGAAGTATCAAAGCAATCAGGTAACAGCTTTAAATAGACGGCTCAAAGACGAGTATATTCAAAACCAAGTTCAAAAACTACTGTCACACAAACACCAGCCATATAAATATCACCACACATTACGCACGATTTTAGGACGGACACGAGACGACACCATTCCTCCCCTTCATTCTAACCAAAACGATATCATCATTGACGACAAAGAAAAAGCAACACTTCTTGATTCGATGTTCTTTATATTGGTTAGTGCTTGTGCGAGGAACATATTGTATAGGCAAATTATAATTAGTTTTATCATTTATGACCTCTTCCTCGAAATTAAAATATAATAGTACCAAAAAAACGTTATATTAATATTTCGATCACAGATCTTCATCAGAAATTATACATTACCAAAACGACAATAATCAGAAATTCTGATTATTGTCGTTTTGGTAATGTATAATTTCTGATGAAGATCTGTGATCGAAATATTAATATAACGTTTTTTGGTACTATTATATTTTAATTTCGAGGAAGAGGTCATAAATGATAAAACTAATGATAATTTGCCTATAAAAAACAACACTATTAAATAATTATTTCGCTGCACAATCCACTCTCAACATTCCAGACAACCACGAACCACCACCACACACCACAGATGGACTGCCGGTACCCACTCTAGAAAATATTTCCACTTCCGAAAGTGAGGTTCTTCGAATTCTTAACTCCCTTGACTCAAACAAATCGACTGGCCCTGATGGATTACCTGTAAAATTGCTGAAACTTGTTGCTCTTTTGATCTCAAAACCACTAGCGCAGTTATTTAACAAGTCTCTATCATCAGGAAAATTCCCAGCTAAGTTTAAAGAAGCAAACATCAAACCGATATTAAAAAAGAAAGGTTCACCATCCGACTATTCATGCTATCGACCAATCAGTATACTTTCGGCCCTTTCAAAAGTTTTCGAAAAAATTGTGTACAAGAATATTTACAATCATTTCGCTGAACACTCTCTCCTAACTGACAAACAAAGTGGGTATCGGCAGAGTCACAGTACTCAACAGCAACTCTTATACTTGACACACAACTTATACAAATCACTCGACTCAGGACGCGACTTTACAGCTATATATCTCGACATTTCTAAATACTTCGACAAAATATGGCATAAAGGACTCCTGGACAAATGCAAAAATGAGTTTGGAATCACAGGACGACTCTACGACTGGCTCTCATCATACTTACAAGACAGACGACAGCGAGTACAAGTACGAGACACTTTTTCGGCGACTCAAACCATTAACGCAGGATGCCCACAGGGCTCCGTACTTGGGCCATTATTAGCACTTATCTATCTCAACGGACTCTCTAATCGGACGCAGAACGACATTCTTTTCTTTGCTGACGACACCTCTCTCTATGCCTCACACACAACAAGTGACGTACACGTGACACAACAGACACTGCAACGCGACCTTGACGAAATATATAGGTACGGTCAAGAATGGGCTATCACATTCAACACCACAAAAACAATCCAACAGACATTCTCACACAAACGCTTATACAAGACACCAACACTTAGGGTTCGGAGGCGACCTTATACCAGTACATAACAGTCATACACACCTCGGCATGACATTCTCTACTGACCTCCGATTTCACCAACACATCAACATGACATGCCACAAAATAAACAAGGCACTCAGTCCTCTGTACCCAATAGCGAAACACTTACCAAGGCCCATTCTTGACCAAATCTACAAAGTTTACATCAGACCTTATTTTGACTACTGCGACGCCATCTATGACGGACTTATCACAATACAAGACGCAACTAGACTAGAAATACTACAAAACAGAGCTGCGAGACTTGTCACTGGAGGACTCTATAGAACACATACTGACAAACTACTGGCAGAAGTAGGATGGGATAGACTGACAACGAGACGACGCATACACAGATTGACATTGTACCATAAACTGAACAATCCAGGACAACATTCACCACAATACATCAGAGACATACTACCAAACACGCGGGCTCAAGACACCAACAGAGAACTAAGAAACGCCAGCACGCACACAACAGCAACCAGCCACACATCATCATACCACAAGTCATTTTTTTCCAGCAACAGGCAAGCAATGGAACCAACTACACAACACTACAAGACATCTCACACACATGGACTTCAAAAAGCAGCTTTGCGAGCAGCTGGGCGTGCCCGATCCACCCAATTACTATTTAGTGGGACCAAAAAGGGGGAATATTTTGCATGCAAGACTTAGAATGAATATGTCCCACTTAAATTCAAATTTATTTCGCATTCAAAAATCAGTTTCGCCTGCGTGCCAGTGTGGACATCATACAGAAAATACTAGTCATTACGTTCTTTCATGTCCAAAATTTACAGAACAAAGAAGCTTACTGTTCAATAATATTTATCAATCCTTAAACTTTGACTTAAGAAATAAACTACCATCAGATCAACTACAAATATTATTATGCGGTGCAGATCTCAGCAGCGATGGTGGTCGGGGGGTAGCCCTCAAATTCCAAGATTTCTTGCGTGTTTCCAACCGATTTATTGACCTTTACTAAAAAGTTTTATCACTTTGTTGTAGCCTCATCCAGCAGGTGGACGTGACTTCCCTGGCGGAGCGCTGGTGCTGGCTGGCCGGGTGGACGAGGCTGGGCGGGCTGTACCGTGGCGGCGGTCGCAGTTAAACGTTTTATTTCTTTCAGACAGGGTGCTTTAATTTAAGCTTTTGCTTTTGCGCCCTTCTGCTTCTGCTTTATGTTGAAATGCTAATTAATTTATGTTTAATAAACATGCTGATGATGATGATGATGATCACCTGATCAGAGAGGAGGGGTTATCAGACGCGGCCAGCGCCACAGCAATCAGAGCAGCTGGGGCAGTGTGGTGCCACTTTTGCTCTCACGTTATCTAATCCATGAATGCAAGTGGCAGCTGATAACTCACAGAACATCTGCGTTGATGCGAACGGGAATGTGGACGAGAGATGAATAGAGTTTAACTCGGGAAAATAGCAGTGTACGCTACTCAATCGATCATTAAGTTCCTAAACCGCTCTTAATGGTGCTCACTTTATAACCAGCAATTCCCATCCACTGCATCTCCCTGCCGACACCTAACAAGCCTTTCATCGAAACATACCAGTCACCTTTCTTAATGACCTCATTCCAATGGTTTAGTACCTCAGATCCCTATTCACCAGCCCACACCCACACTTCTGACACACGCCCTGCACTCTGAAGCGATGCGTACCTGGCCGACGATGGGCTTGTTGCAGGCGGCGCAGGTGCCCTTGACGGCGGTGTTGACGCCTTGCTTGTCCATGTCGTCCTGCAGGTTCCCCAGCATGGTGTCCAGCTTGCTCGCCTTTGCCGGCTTGGCGTACGGCGGGTCGTGGGTCTCCTCTACCACGGTCTTCTGGTAGGACGTGGCGTGGATCTGTCGGCACGGGTGGGGGGTGTGATGATGGTCGTGGGTTCGTTCAGTTCGTCCATCGGGTCCGTCCGACCCACCCCCTGGTCAGTCGGCGAAGTCCAGTCACCACAGAGGGATACGTCAAATCCGTTCGTTAAATCCATCAGCTCCGTCAAATCCGCCAAATCCGTAAGATCCGCCAGTCAGATCCGTTCCGTCACCCCATTAAACCAGCCCGTAAGATCCGTCAGATCCGTACAACAGATCCATCCGTCTGGCTGTCCCTTGGCCCTTCAGGCGGGGGCGGCTCTTATAAACATGACTGAGCCCCGCGGGCCTGCCGCCGCCCGGCGCTCACCACACCGACACACCGACACACCGACACACCGACACACCGACACACCGACACACAGACACACAGACACACCAACACACAGACACACCGACACACAGACACACAGACACACCAACACACCAACACACAGACACACCGACACACCAACACACCGACACACCGACATACCGACACACCGACAACACACCGACACACCAACACACCGACACACCGACACACCAACACACCGACACACCAACACACCCACACACCGACACACCGACACACCGACACACCGACACACAGACACACCGACATACTGACACACCGACACACCGACACACCAACAACACACCGACACACCAACAACACACAGACACACCAACAACACACAGACACACCGATACACCAACAACACGGTGTGTCGGTGTGTTGGTTACCGGGGGGTTATTCAGGACGCCTTCCGACAAACTACGGACAGAACTGGGATGGGACAGACTAACAACGAGACGACGTTTACACAGACTGACGCTCTATCACAAACTGAACGACCCAGGACAACGTTGCCCAAACTACATCACAGCAATCATGCCAAATACTCGAGCTAAAGACACCAACAGACAACTCAGAAATGCTAACATGCACACTAAAACCACCAGCCGCACATCATCATACCGCAAGTCATTTTCCCCCACAACTTGCACACAATGGAACGAACTGCCCAGCACAACACAACATCTTACACACTCCGCTTTCAAACAGCAGCTCAGCGAGCACCTGGGAGCGTCCGATCCACCCATTTACTTTACTGTTGGATCAAAAAAGGGTAATATTTTTCACGCGAGACTAAGAATGGATATGACTTATTTGAATTCTCATTTATTTAGTATTCAGAAAGCAACAACGCCCTCTTGTCAATGCGGATATCGCAATGAAACTATTAGTCATTTCGTCCTTTCATGTCAAAATCATACGGAGCAGAGAGACATTTTGTTCAACAGCATCTCCCAAACATTACTTCCCGACTTTAGAAATAAATCACCCAAGGACCAACTACAAATTCTACTATACGGGACAGACCACACCGGCGGCGGCGGTCGGTCGGTGGCCTTGCATTTCCAAAATTTCTTGCTTAATTCGAAACGATTTGCTGATCTTCCTTAATTTTGTTCAGCAATCACCACCCTAAATGGACGCGACGTGCCCGGAGGTGAGTGTGGGGGCTTCGACCTACACCAGAGCGAGCTGTGCCGTGGTGGCGATTGCAGCTAACCATTTATCCTTCTTTTCAGACAGGGTGCTTTGATTTAAGCTTTTTTGCTTTTGCACCTTTCTGATTTACTTTCATATTTTGTTTAATTTATGTTTAATAAACTTGGTGATGATGATGATGCTGATGAACACACCGACACACCAACAACACACAGACACACCGACACACCGACACACCAACAACACCCACACACCGACACACCAACAACACCGACACACCGACACACCAACACACCGACACACCGACACACCGACACACAGACACACCGACACACCAACACACCAACAACACACCGACACACAGACACACCAACACGCCGACAACACACCGACACACCGACACACCGACACACCAACCCACCGACACACCAACACACCGACACACCGACACACCAACAACACACCGACACACCAACAACACACCGACACACCAACAACACACCGACACACCGACACACAGACACACCGACACACAGACACACCAACACGCCGACAACACACCGACACACCGACACACCGACACACCAACACACCGACACACCAACACACCGACACACCGACACACCAACAACACACCGACACACCAACAACACACCGACACACCGACAACACACCGACACACAGGCACACCAACAACACACCGACAACACACCGACACACCGACACACCAACACACCGACACACCGACACACCCACACACCGACACACCAACAACACACCGACACACCAACAACACGCCGACACACCAACAACACACCGACACACAGACACACCAACACACCGACATCACACCGACACACCGACACACCAACACACCGACACACCGACATACCAGCAACACAACGACACACCGACACACCGACACACCGACTCACCAACACACCAACACACCGACACACCGACACACCGACAACACACCGACATACCGACACACCGACACACCGACACACCGACTCACCGACACACCGACACACCAACACACAGACACACCGACACACCAACACACCGACACACCGACACACCGACACACCAACACACCAACACACCGACACACCGACACACCGACACACCCACACACCAACACACCAACACACCGACACACCGACACACCAACACACCGACACACCGACACACCGACACACCGACACACCGACACACCGACACACCAACACACCGACACACCGACACACCCACACACCCACACACCAACACACCAACACACCGACACACCGACAACACACCGACACACCGACACACCGACAACACACCGACACACCGACACACCGACAACACACCGACACACCGACACACCGACACACCAACACACCGACACACCAACACACCGACACACCGACACAACAACACACCAACACACCGACACACCGACACACCGACACACCGACAACACACCGACACACCGACACACCGACTCACCGACACACAGACACACCGACACACCAACACACAGACACACCGACATACCAACACATCGACACACCGACACACAGACACACAGACACACCGACACACCGAAAACACACCGACACACCGACACACCGACACACCGACTCACCGACACACAGACACTGACACACCAACACACAGACACACCGACACACCAACACACCCACACACCCACACACCAACACACCGCCACACCGCCACACCGACTCAGACACACATACACATAGACACACCGACACACCGACACACCGACACACCGACACACCGAAACACCGACACACCGACACACCGACACACCGACACACCGACACACCGACACACCGACACACCGACACACCGACCCCGAACGTGGCCACTTCTCGCCGCCCTCATTGCAGTCATCACCGTGACCACTCTCCTGGTGGAGCATAACGAGGTCTGGTGCGCAGCGCCTAGCGGGGTCGGGCGGCGGCGGCGGTGGCACAGGATCTTCGTGCGCGGTCGTCGTTAGACTGCGCCGGAACATGTGAGCCGCAGATGGGAGTCGTGTTTATTTTCACCCCGATGCAATCAGTGGAGTGCGAGGCGTGTCGTGCTGGGACATTGGAGCTCGGTACTCGGTAACGCTGCTGACAGAGGCCTAACGATGTTAACAACCTGATGGACAACTTTGCAAACGTTTCAACAAGAAGTGGCACAAAACGAACGGGTTCGTACAGAAATTACAACTTTCGGAGCTGCGCTGCTTCAAATCTTTTGGTGTAAGATTTCCTCATCGATGATGTGTTTCGTAGCATGAATGCGATCACGACACAAAATACCAGTTTTTTTTCTGTTGTTTACACCCGTAAGCCACGCCCCGTGCGAGAGTGAGTATGGGTGCGGTGAGCTGCGGCGGCACCCCAGGCGGGTCGGGTGCTGCGGCGGCGGCACCCCAGGCGGGTCGGGTGCGGCGGCGGCACCCCAGGCGGGTCGGGTGCTGCGGCGGCGGCACCCCAGGCGGGTCGGGTGCGGCGGCGGCGGCACCCCAGGCGGGTCGGGTGCTGCGGCGGCACCCCAGGCGGGTCGGGTGCTGCGGCGGCGGCACCCCAGGCGGGTCGGGTGCGGCGGCGGCGGCACCCCAGGCGGGTCGGGTGCGGCGGCGGCACCCCAGGCGGGTCGGGTGCTGCGGCGGCACCCCAGGCGGGTCGGGTGCTGCGGCGGCGGCACCCCAGGCGGGTCGGGTGCTACGGCGGCGGCACCCCAGGCGGGTCGGGTGCTGCGGCGGCGGCACCCCAGGCGGGTCGGGTGCTGCGGCGGCACCCCAGGCGGGTCGGGTGCTGCGGCGGCGGCACCCCAGGCGGGTCGGGTGCGGCGGCGGCGGCACCCCAGGCGGGTCGGGTGCTGCGGCGGCGGCACCCCAGGCGGGTCAGGTGCGGCGGCGGCACCCCAGGCGGGTCGGGTGCGGCGGCGGCACCCCAGGCGGGTCGGGTGCTGCGGCGGCACCCCAGGCGGGTCGGGTGCTGCGGCGGCGGCACCCCAGGTGGGTCGGGTGCTGCGGCGGCGGCACCCCAGGCGGGTCGGGTGCGGCGGCGGCACGCCAGGCGTGATGCGGTGATCAGCCCCGCACGGGTCCGCCCCTGGGACAACCTCCCGCCTCGGGACCCCCGGACAGCGGGACCCCCGCCTGTGGTCCATGATAAACACACAGCTGCAGCCGGGATCGGTAAACGATCCGACGGGTAAACTCGGCCCGATTTAGCCCGGGGGCATGCGACCGGGGCGGCTGGGAGCGGGCACTGCCGCGGGGCATACGGCCGTGTCACTGACTCGACACCGGAAGCCCTCCTACGGAGACGGCGCGCCGGTGAACGATGCTGAAAATAGCCCGTGGGATCAGGCAATATGGCGTGACATCGGCCGCCGATGGAAATATGACTGGGTTGTGGGGAGACTGGCTCAGAATGTCACGTGACTGCATACACACCTTGATAGGTGGGTGGTAACGAATGGTACCCGCAATCACACCTTGAGAGGCGGGTGGTAACGAATGGCACCCGCATACACACCTTGATAGGCGGGTGGTAACGAATGGTACCCGCATTCACACCGTGAGAGGCGGGTGGTAATGAATGGTACCCGCAATCACACCTTGAGAGGCGGGTGGTAACGAATGTCACGTGACCGCATACACACCTTGATAGGTGGGTGGTAACGAATGGTACCCGCAATCACACCTTGATAGGCGGGTGGTAACGAATGGTACCCGCATACACACCTTAATAGGTGGGTGGTAACGAATGTCACGTGACCGCATACACACCTTGAGAGGCGGGTGGTAACGAATGTCACGTGACCGCATACACACCTTGAGAGGCGGGTGGTAACGAATGGTACCCGCATACACACCTTGAGAGGCGGGTGGTAATGAATAGTACCCGCATACACACCTTGAGAGGCGGGTGGTAACGAATGGTACCCGCAATCACACCTTGAGAGGCGGGTGGTAACGAATGGCACCCGCATACACACCTTGAGAGGCGGGTGGTAACGAATGGTACCCGCATACACACCTTGAGAGGCGGGTGGTAATGAATGGTACCCGCATACACACCTTGAGAGGTGGGTGGTAACGAATGGTACCCGCAATCACACCTTGAGAGGCGGGTGGTAACGAATGGCACCCGCATACACACCTTGAGAGGCGGGTGGTAACGAATGGCACCCGCATACACACCTTGAGAGGCGGGTGGTAACGAATGTCACGTGACCGCATACACACCTTGATAGGTGGGTAGTAACGAATGGTACCCGCAATCACACCTTGAGAGGCGGGTGGTAACGAATGGCACCCGCATACCCACCTTGAGAGGCGGGTGGTAACGAATGTCACGTGACCGCATACACACCTTGATAGGTGGGTGGTAACGAATGGTACCCGCATACACACCTTGAGAGGCGGGTGGTAACGAATGTCACGTGACCGCATACACACCTTGATAGGTGGGTAGTAACGAATGGTACCCGCAATCACACCTTGAGAGGCGGGTGGTAACGAATGGCACCCGCATACACACCTTGAGAGGCGGGTGGTAACGAATGTCACGTGACCGCATACACACCTTGATAGGTGGGTGGTAACGAATGGTACCCGCATACACACCGTGAGAGGCGGGTGGTAACGAATGGTACCCGCATACACACCTTGAGAGGCGGGTGGTCACGAATGGTACCCGCATACCCACCTTGAGAGGCGGGTGGTAACGAATGGTACCCGCAATCACACCTTGAGAGGCGGGTGGTAACGAATGGCACCCGCATACACACCTTGAGAGGCGGGTGGTAACGAATGTCACGTGACCGCATACACACCTTGATAGGTGGGTGGTAACGAATGGTACCCGCATACACACCGTGAGAGGCGGGTGGTAACGAATGGTACCCGCAATCACACCTTGAGAGGCGGGTGATAACGAATGGTACCCGCATACACACCTTGATAGGCGGGTGGTAACGAATGTCACGTGACCGCATACACACCTTGATAGGTGGGTAGTAACGAATGGTACCCGCAATCACACCTTGAGAGGCGGGGGGTAACGAATGGCACCCGCATACACCTTGAGAGGCGGGTGGTAACGAATGTCACGTGACCGCATACACACCTTGAGAGGCGGGTGGTAACGAATGTCACGTGACCGCATACACACCTTAATAGGTGGGTAGTAACGAATGGTACCCGCAATCACACCTTGAGAGGCGGGTGGTAACGAATGGCACCCGCATACACACCTTGAGAGGCGGGTGGTAACGAATGTCACGTGACCGCATACACACCTTGATAGGTGGGTGGTAACGAATGGTACCCGCAATCACACCTTGAGAGGCGGGTGGTAACGAATGGCACCCGCATACACACCTTGATAGGCGGGTGGTAACGAATGGTACCCGCAATCACACCTTGAGAGGTGGGTGGTAACGAATGGCACCCGCATACCCACCTTGATAGGCGGGTGGTAACGAATGTCACGTGACCGCATACACACCTTGATAGGTGGGTGGTAACGAATGGTACCCGCATACACACCGTGAGAGGCGGGTGGTAACGAATGGTACCCGCAATCACACCTTGAGAGGCGGGTGGTAACGAATGGTACCCGCAATCACACCTTGAGAGGCGGGTGGTAACGAATGGTACCCGCATACACCTTGAGAGGCGGGTGGTCACGAATGGTACCCGCATACACACCTTGAGAGGCGGGTGGTAACGAATGGCACCCGCATACACACCTTGAGAGGCGGGTGGTAACGAATGGTACCCGCAATCACACCTTGAGAGGCGGGTGGTAACGAATGGTACCCGCATACACCTTGAGAGGCGGGTGGTAACGAATGGTACCCGCAATCACACCTTGATAGGCGGGTGGTAACGAATGTCACGTGACCGCATACACACCTTGATAGGTGGGTAGTAACGAATGGCACCCGCATACACACCTTGAGAGGCGGGTGGTAACGAATGGCACCCGCATACACACCTTGAGAGGCGGGTGGTAATGAATGGTACCCGCATACACACCTTGAGAGGCGGGTGGTAACGAATGTCACGTGACCGCATACACACCTTGATAGGTGGGTAGTAACGAATGGCACCCGCATACACACCTTGAGAGGCAGGTGGTAACGAATGGCACCCGCATACACACCTTGAGAGGCGGGTGGTAATGAATGGTACCCGCATACACACCTTGAGAGGCGGGTGGTAACGAATGTCACGTGACCGCATACACACCTTGATAGGTGGGTGGTAACGAATGGCACCCGCATACACACCTTGAGAGGCGGGTGGTAACGAATGTACTCGTCAGATGCACCCGTATGTTGGCTCTTGTACCTGCACATTGATGCAACACCTTTTCACACTAAGGTACAATAGGTACCATTGATGCGCTGACAGGTATGTGTTTTCTATGCGATCGCAGTCAACTGGTTATATATTTTTGCATTCGAACATAGAGGACGTCGATAGTGGCACTCACTGACATGCAGAAAAGGGGCTATGAAGTCACAGTCAGATGCCTTCAACGAAGCTTTCAACGAAGCACACGAATGTCTGTTTACGGGCCGAATAAACAGTTGTTTAACGGTATCGACAAATACAGCCGATTTTCACAAACGATATCCCCATTTGGTGGACTCTGGGCAGTGGCAGTAGTAATGTCGATACAATGAATGTCATGACAAAGTTTGAAGCTCAATCTGGAAAAGCAAATCGCAAGTACAATGGATCGAAAACCACACAATACATTTATTTCGGACCCAATAAGCCTATGTATACTTATTCGACTTAAATAAGACCACAGTCAAGCCCAGATATGTGCCATGGCCAAAACATAGGATCGAAGATCCACAAGATCCCACGACAAACTGATTTTCCAGGATCGAGGATCCATAGGATCCCACGACAATTTTTCTTCCAAGATCCAAGATCCATAGGATCTCACGAAAATAATTTTCCAGGATCCAAGATCTGCAGGATTCCACGACAACATGATCCTGCAGGATCCAGGATCCAACAAGATCCCAGATCTTGGATCCTAGTGATAGATCCCGAATTTTGTGTTTGTTTTATCTTGGCACATGTCTGATCACCACATGTAAATCTTACACCCTTGACATTGAGTGTGGGAGTTTTAAAGCATGAAATACATGCATTCTTATATTGAAGCACCACAAAAAGTGAAATATGTTTAAGCTTTGAAACAGATGGGAACGAGAGCCCCATTAGTTATGAATTCAGGTTGGAACGGTTTTGGGTCTGGCTGAATGAGCTGGAACGGCTTGGGGGCTGAACATGTGTTCCGTGAAGGGCATGTGTCCCATGAACAACACATAGGATCCAAGAACCACAGGATCCCTCCAACGAAACATAACTTTCCATGATCCAAGATCCACAGGATTCCACGACACAATGATCCTGCAGGATCCAGGATCCAACAAGATCCCAGATATTGGATCCTAGGGATCCTGGATCCCAGATCTTTTTTGGATCTTGGCACATGTCTGGTCAAGCCACACAAGGCAGATGAAAACACACAGAGGAGCGAATGAACCACAAGGGTTATGGAGGCGGAGTACTCAGTACCTTGAAGTCGGAGGGCGAGTGAACCACAAGGGTTATAGAGGCGGAGTACTCAGTACCTTGCGTTATAGACGCGGAGTACTTGTACCTTGAGTTATAGAGGCGGAGTACTCGGCACCTTGAGTTACAG
>JAXIVJ010006783.1:0-45000 GCA_036785665.1 Chirona hameri | reverse complement strand
TATTAACCCGGCATTGGCTGGGGTCTCAGCCGAACACCATTGGCGGGGAGGGGCGTTTTTCACCCCCCCCCCCTCCTCCCCCTGGTTATCTTCCGAACCAATAACCGCAGCGTCGACCTGCAGAGGTGGTCAAAGATCTCGTCTGGACACACATCCGGACAAACACGTTGACCCGTACTTTCCTGAGCGACGCCTTAGTGGAAATCTTGGAATTCTGAGAACAAAACATACAAACATGCTTCCCATCATTTCTACGATTTTGAATTAGAAGCGTCTTGACGAGACAGACACGATGGCGTAAAAATCAGTGTCTTATCTTCATTAGGTAAACAGTTATTTGCAACAAAAAAAAACGTTTTGCCAAAAACAGTTTTTTCACATTTGATGACGTCTGAAGCCTAAAATATTGACCAGGACATTCTTATAAAAAAAAGTCGAGCCGTGGCTGGATTTTGTGTTTAAAGAACTGCTTCAGACAGGGCCTATTTTAACATGTTAACTAGGGGGGGGGGGCAAATCCCCCCCCCCCCCCCCCCTCCCCAGTGAGCCGTTTTGCCCACCCAGTCAAGCAATGTTGCCCACCCTGATTTCAGTATTTCCAAGTCATTTTTCGCTTGATAGGTATTCAATTAAAATCAAATTTGCTTACCTGGTGATACATATATACAATTACAATGCAAATGTCATGATACTCCTAAGTTTTAGTATTTCCCAGCCAAAATAAGTATCTTTAAGTTATTTCCGGAATATCTTGAATTTCAATATCCTTTGAACAATTGCCCATTAGCGGCAGAGTGGGAGAGATCGGGGTTTGTTGGATCAGGAACGTCGCCACACAATTTGGAGTGGGTGGGGGCAACTGCTGAGCCGATTGTGTTCAAATTTGGTGTGTGGTTAGGGATCCCTCAGCCGCCACTTTCCCACACGTCAGGGGGTGTGGTGTTTCTGCACATGCGCATGTGTGCACCACGTATTTGTATCTCAGAAACTACTTCCCTGATCGAGTTGAAATTCATCATACATTTCCTTCGCGTTCGCTCGTTCATCGCCAACTACGGCACCTTATTGGTTCAGTAAAAAACGTTATGGAAGAAAAAAGACGAATGACCTCAGGGTGAATAGATTTTACCTCGTGGAGGTCACAGGATAAAAATACGATATGGATGCATTGCCGGATCCAGAACGGGTGGTTGGGGGGGGGGGGATTCTAAAAAGTCTCACACAATTCTGAAAACGCATCGGATTTGGTTTGCTTATGCATTGATAGCTGATTTAAAGCTAACTTTCCTCAGTAAAAGTTGCTTAGATTTTCTTCTATATCAGGAAATATGTCAATCTCGCGCCCATTTCAGGCGGTTGGGGGGGGGGGGCAATTGCCCATTTTGCCCAACTGTAGATCCGCCACTGGATCTTTGTATTGTTCAAAAGATGCGGGACTCTGGTGAAAATTTGGCAAATTTAATCATTTCCTGTGGATTTATATGCATTTTCATGTTTCCCCAATGACTTATAATTGGGAGGTCACAAAATAGACTTCCCCTTAAGTCAGGGACTCGTCTAAGGAAATTTGAATGGAGGGGGGGGGGGGGGGCAGGCTTAATCCTCGCCCTACGGGAGCTTTTTTCATCTTGGCCCTACGGGGGTCCCACACAGACCCCCTGTTAACTTCCAAACCAAGCAACATACAGCAACGCGGTAAGAACCAGCATGTTGCCAGTCATGTTTGGAATCTAACGGTATGCAAGTTTTTAGGTTTCGGGTCAATGAGTGACCTTCCAAGTTCCAGGTCAAGTGAATGACCTCGATCTACCACGTCCAGAACAGCGATTTTGCTATGTCAGAAAACCTCAAAATTAAAAATTGGTAAATGTAAATACAAAGGCATGTTCCTGGACCAGTTTTGTCTCAGAAATACAGAAAAGGTAATTATTTGTTCGTATCTGGTAAAAAAGTCAAAACAAATATTTTTAAAAAAATGACGTCATGAGTTTCTTACACTTGGGAGCCATCACTCAGTCAAAAATAGAGATATTACTTTTAAATTTGGTTTGAGTATTGTCCACACTCAGTTCTCTCACATATATTCCGTTTTTTAACATCTTCGAAAATGTTGATTTTGTGGTGATTAAAAAAAAGTTTTTGTTCATTTTAGGGGTCAAAAACCCAAAATTTACAAATCCAGATTGCCATTTTAAAGAAAATAACATTTGTATCTTTTCTGAATTGCGTTTGCAATTCGCTTCAAAACTCTGTTTTTTACGATTGTTCACACATTTTGTCGTTTTCCACCAACATGACGTCATCAAGACATAATTATCTCCCAAATTACTCAACCAATTTCAATGACATTTTTACAGCATACGTATAATTGTTGAAAACTCAGCTACCAAAAATGTCAGCAAGATTTGCCGCATGTGTAAAAACTCATGCAAGAAAAACCTCGGGGGGGGTCGTTTTAGGAACCCCCGTAGGGCGATGGTTAAGATTATTTATTTTAATTTCACCCGTTCTTGTTCACGAACAGTCACACTTACTATGTTTTTTCCCCTAGTCCATTGGTATAGTTAAAACGGGTAGTAATGTTCATAAAATAAATAGTTGTGCACTCAAACGTTCAAATGCATTCATTCATGCATTCAAATGTCATGCATCAAATGCATTCATTCATGCATTCAAATGTCATGCATCAAATGCATGCATTCAAATGCATGCATTCAAATGCATGCATTCAAATGCATGCATTCAAATGTTGAGATGATAGATAAGCAGCCAAATTATACATTGTTATTAACCCACCATTGATTGCGGGACGTTTAACGCCACCCCACGCGTGTTTGGAAATAGCAACAAGTTAAGGAGGAGGCTAGTACTTAGGGAGACATAAGTCAGTCCAAAATATAGATATTGCTTTGGGGGGGGGGGCATCGTCCATACTTGGGTCTCCAATATATCTTCCGTTTAAAGCATATATATATATTATACGATTTTTATTTTGGGAAGAAAATCGTTCTTTTTGGGGGGGACAATTTCCACAAAATCAAACTTTTCAAACATATTCAAAAACCGGAAGATTTATTGGAGAACCAAGTATGGACGATGACGATCCTTCGACGATCCTTCCCCCCCCCCCCCCAAAAAAAAAGAAAGAAGAAAAGCAGTATCTATATTTTTGACTGACTTATGTCTCCCTAAGTATTAGCCTCCTCCTTAACTTGGTTGCTATTTCCAAACACGCCACCCCCACCCCACCCGACGAATTTTCGCAATAGCTAAAACAAAATAAATAGCACTATCAACGTAAAATGTAAACACTTTTCGCACATCAATTGTACGTCTTCTGTGCAAAAATGAAGCAATTTCGTCGAACAATCTTTGAGATATAGATATAGCGCATTTAGTGGTGTCACTACCCACGAGTTTGACGAAAAAATCAGCTAAAATGTAACAGACCGTACAAAGGTCATATTTTGAGAAAAATGCAACCAAAAACCTCAAAAGATTAAAGAAAATAGCATGGGCTACAAAATGGATATCTTGGAGTTTTAAATTTGGGTTTTGGCCCACTCCCCCCCCCCGCTAAAGAAAAATTGTTAACAATATTTTTAACAAACTTGAAATATATTAGAAAACACATGGGAAATTCCTAAGCAAAATTTTAAAACAATATCACCATGTTTGACTGACTTGTGGTTTCTAAAGTACTTTGGTAACTCATGACGTTTTTGATATGTTATTTATGACCGGGTGCGAACAAATAAACGTCACCGCTGCATTTCTGAGGCAAAACTGGTCCAGAAACATGTTTTTTTATATAAAATATTTATCAATATCACATTTTGACCTTATGTGACCTGGCCGTGATCTGAGTTTTCCACTAACTTCACTTAAATGAAGTCAGGCATGGTAAACTGACTATCACTATCGAATTATACGTATAAAATAACCCACAAAACATATGTCGCATGACTTTAGTAAATATTTTGCACATGGTGACCTATTGCGATATTGATCTTGACCTTGACTTTTGCCAACGATCTTATTTTAGCTCATGCGGGATGTGTATTATACCTTTGAGAGCACTTTGGGTGATCATGGTCGCAATCGAAGGCTTTGGATGGAAAGTACTTCTGTCCCATACACTCAAATACCTCGATTTTGACCTTTGAACTGACCGTGATCTGATGTGACCTCAATGTGAACCTTTTGAGTATGATTAGCTGAACCTTTTGAGTATGGTGAAAAGCTCTCAATGTGTTTCATTGAGAACTTTCGAATGCCGCATTGCGCGTCTCGCTGCGATCATTGGTACGGAAGCTCCCCCCCCCCCCCCCCCCCTCCAGTCAATGGCGTTCGGCTGGGACCCCCATGGCAAGGGCGGGTTAATTGTGTTGACAGATGATAGCATAGGCGTAGGAACAGGGGGGCAGGGGGGGGGGGGGGGCAGCCGCCCCCCCCCCCCCCCCAACATTTTGGATTTTAACATTACGCCTATGGGCGTTGCATGGAAAGAATCGAGTTCAAAATGCCTCCTGCCCCCACCCCTCAACATGAACATAGTTCCTACGCCCCTGGATGACAGCCAGAATGGACCAGTGTGGCTAAATTTCCAAATTTAGCTTGCAAATGACATCTGTACCTACATGAAATAAAATGCCTACACAACTATTAACCATTATCACTTTATTGGCGTTCCTTGTAGGAAGGTTCAAATTAATATGCCATGCCATTCATTCATTAGTCATTTACTTGGTTTAAGGTTTTGGAGTAATGTCCAACACTAATCCATGCTTTTCCCAGTTCATCTAAGTTCCAAAATATATGCTGAAAACTGGGTAGGTGACTATCTTTAAAGGAAATAGTTCACCTTGGAAATTTTTTCACCCAACACGATTTGATTATATTTTGTAATACAATTTCTTTTGATATTGTCAACAATGGCCTTATATCGCGCCGATTAAGGACAGAAGACCGTACATTTTTATTGTTTATAAAAACTATATACATACTCTCTGAGTCAGAGTCCTGACGTCACGCGAAAGTAAACAAGTAGTTCAGTCAATCAGATTCGAAAGTAGTTGCGTAAGGATAGACTCGCATTGGAGATGTACCAAACGGCGGCCGGCGATTCGGTTGCTAGCACCAGCTGCAAGCTGATTGGCTGATGGTATAGCCTCTGCCCGGGCTAGAACCAGTACAACATTCTTTCGCCAGCACCGCATTCCTTCGCCAAAAACTCAAATATATTCGGCTGGAGAGTCTTTGCAGTCAAGAAAACTTGCAGATAGGGGTTTCCCAACACGGGCTACAAAACTGCTATCTCGTTTAAAACTAATGTTGAAGGTGAACTATTTCATTTAACCCTATTTGTAACAGGGGGGGGGGCGGATTCCGCCCCCCCCCCCCCCTCATGTTTTTCGCAGATATCTCCAGAACGGCTGGGAGGAGGCCCATGAAATTTTGGGACTTTTCATAGAATTGAACTCCGCATTTGGAGTCAAAGTTTTGAGTTCTTAACTTGAACAGAGGCGGTTCCAGGGCACAGTTTTGGGTGGGTTCGGAGGCGACATTTGGCGAAAATACGGAAATGCGATCTTCACGGTTTCTTCCTAACTGCATCAAGTATGAAGGAGTTACATCGGCTTACCGTGATTGCAACAAGTGCAAGTTAGGTGATGTTAATGAAATATCATACAAAATTGCATGGCAGAGGCGGTTTCAGGGGCTTGAAAAGGGGGGTTTCCAGGAAGTATTCAATGCTTGGCGGAAAGCCAATAGAGCAATATAAGGGGCATTTATAGCTATCAAGATGTAAAAGATAGCTTCTGCTTCCATTATTTGCATAATGTATTACATATAGAGTTTCAGGGGCGTGTTCAGGAACATGAAAAGGGGGGTGACTGGCATGGTGATGACGATATGCCAGCGATAACGGCGCAATATACGTTTATCTTATAATAATATATGCACATATGAGACCAGAAAAGGGAATAAAGTCATTTTTTGCAGAGGCGCGCTCAGGAATGGAAGAAAGGGGGTCATATTATTGCAAGGAAGCTAAGAGGCATGGGCGTACAATGACATAACATACTGCAGTTTTCGGATGAAACACGCACCACAGGCTACTCTACGAACGATTATAAGATAATAGGCGAGTTCAGGTAGGGTAAAAAGGGGGGTAAGCAATGTTAATTGAAGTTGTAAGTGAAATAGTCACTGTTGGCTAGTTAGTATCATAATAGCGGATAATATACTTATCAAAAGGTCTTGCGCCGCCCTAGTTTGGATCCTGGATACGCCTATGATGAAGTACAACATGCAAAAAGGAACTATCTATGATCAGTAACATATTTATAGTGCTGGGTAGCAACTTGTCTGCGGTTAATATTTTTCCCAATTTTACCCCCCTTTTTCACTAACCTGGTACCGCCTATGGCAAAAAATATGATTTATAACTGTTTTTCTAATGTCTCAATCACATACCATTTCATTTATCAAAAAACAACATCAAAAAATGGTTTATTACGCATTTACTTCACCCCCATATTGAGTGACCTGCACACGCCTATGATTTTTGAATTTTCAAACGTCACCGTCATATATCAATTTCCGATTCAATCTCTATCGATTCCTATTAGTTGTGTTAAAATCGGACGATAAACATGAAAGTTATGTTGGATCAAAAATACCACTAAAATTTGTAGTTTTTGCCCCCCTGTTGCCCCCATATCCCAAATTTATATTTTGTATTATTTATAAATGTAGATCGTGTTGAGGAGAACCAACAACCGTTTCATTTTTGAAAATCGGACGGGTAGATCTCGAGATCTCCGGGGGGGGGGGGCGGAATCCGCCCCCCCCCCCCTGTTACAAATAGGGGTAGCCAGGAGCCTGTTACAAATAGGGTTAAAGGAAATAGTTCACCTTCAACATTAGTTTAAACTGAGATAGCAGTTTTGTAGCCCGTGTTGGGAAACCCCTATCTGCAAGTTTTCTTGACTGAAAAGACTCTCCAGTCGAATATATTTGAGTTTTTGGCGAAGGAATGCGGTGCTGGCGAAAGAATGTTGTACTGGTTCTAGCCCGGGCAGAGGCTATACCATCAGCTAATCAGCTTGCAGCTGGTGCTAGCAAGCGATCGCCGGCCGCCGGTTGGTACATCTCCAATGCGAGTCTATCTTTACGCGACTACTTTCGAATCTGATTGGCTGAACCATTGTTTACATTCGCGTGACGTCAGGACTCTGACTCAGAGAGTGTGCATATCGTTTTGATAAACAATGCAAATTTACGGCCTTCTGTCCTGAATCGGCGCGATATAAGGCCATTTTGGACAATATCAAAATAAATTGTATTAAAAAATATAATCAAATCGTGTTGGGTAAAATTTTTCCAAGGTGAACTATTTCCTTTAAAGGGAATAAATAGGTCACCTTGAAAGTTGTCTTGAAGTTCAACCATTAGGTGCATCTTGAGCTCAAAACTATGAATATGACTTTGGTTTGGACAACTGATGGATATATGTGGAGAAAGAAGTAAGTTTCTCTTTCTATTTCACGAGAAATCGTACGATAGCAGCTGGCGTTCTGGCTCCGTCCCGCTCTGCCTGACGCCAAGTACAGTCTCTGACAAGGGGCCGCCGCGCCGCCCGGGTGGCTGAGCGGATATTAACGAGGCGTCGTGACCAGAAACTACGTGCCAGAGAGTGTACCTGCCTCCCGCGGCGCGGCGGCGAGCGTTCATTCCCCGATCGTGGCCCGGAACAGCGGGATTGAAATCGGGCCCACTAGTCCTGTGTCGAAATTACTTAACGTAGAGAGGTAATTCTTTCACCACAAACCATTTTTAGATCTGCTCTACAAATCTGCTATCTCAGTCCAAAACCCCATGTTAAAGGTGAACTATTCCCTTTAAAGGAAATAGGTCACCTTGACAGTTGTCTTGAAGTTCAACCATACGGTGCATCTTGAGCTCAAAACTACGAATATTACTTTGGTTTGGACAACTGATGGATATATGTGGAGAAAAAAGTAAGTTTCTCTTTCTATTTCACGAGAAATCGTACGCTAGCAGCTGGCGTTACGGCTCCCCGCTCCGCCTGACGCCAAGTACAGTCTCTGACAAGGGGCCGCCGCGCCGCCCGGGCGGCTGAGCGGATATTAACGAGGCGTCGTGACCAGAGACTACGTGCCAGAGAGTGTACCTGCCTCCGCGGCGAGCCGGCGGCGGCGAGCGGCGAGCGAAATGTCCTGATCGTGGCCCGGAACAGCGGATATGAAACCGGGCCCACTAGTCCTGTGTCGAAATTACTTAACGTAGGGAGGTAATTCTTTCACCACAACCCATTTTTAGATCTGCTCTACAAATCTGCTATCTCAGTCCAAAACTCCATGTTAAAGGTGAACTATTCCCTTTAATCAGGTCATGTCATGCCATTTTTTTGTGTGGAAAAACAAGAAATATTTGCAAAATCGTAGAAAATCGTGCATGCAAGCGAATTGCAAATAAAAAACGCCAAAAGAAAGGAAATGACATATTGAAAATGGCTATCGCGGATTTTCAAAATTTCCGAGTTTTTTATTCCCCCCAAAAAACAATGTTTTTTGTTCGTTGTCAAAGGCTATTTGTCGTTGTTTTACAACATAGAACATACTATACTGTTTTAATTAATTATTATGATCCCATACTTGGCTAGGAGGTCCCCTCTGATCCCATCCCCCCCCCCCCTTCTGGGAGAAATCCTGCCTACACCCATGCTTGTGACCGAAACAGCTGCGGGTGCGGCCTGCAATGCCCTATGTGGGGCACAGGCCGGCTGCATCTGACCTTATACGGTCCAGAACAGCAGCTCGGCCCAGAAGGTGGCCTCCCATCGCCCACGCGCTGCTGCAGGGCCGAGGGGAGGAGAGGGGAGGGAGGGGAGGGGTCGGCTGATGGGTCCGCCGACCGCGCCCGGCTGCGCTGCGCGGCCACGTCCGCCGCGGCTCGACCAATCAGGAGCCAGGGGCTGCGAGGTTACAAATACGGGTCGGCCGCTCGCCAACAGCACATATTCGAAAGCGTTGCTGTCGAGAGAGGAGAGATCGGAAGCTTCGTAACACGGCCTTGATCTATCCTTTGTCGGCAGTAACCGCCAACTGATCTTCAACATGGTAAGTCTTTTTTTGTGTCTTTCTCTATTTATTAATTTTGCCTAGTGGAGTAACTAATTGTAATGCTCACCGTCTCTTGTCGACTAGTGGCGCTCCCCAGCCAGTGCGGCAGTGCCGTCAAACTTGAACTGAAAGCGATCGAACGACTCAATTATACGAGGGCTGGAAGGTCGCTGTATTATTTGGGCCTAACTTTCGTGTATTGTGTATGTATATCGTTCATGGTTAGAGATCTTTCAGCCCGACATGACAAAATAAGGCGGTATTTATTTTGTTTTATTTATATTATTATTTGTATGTATTTATCGATCGGTTCTGTATTTGCATTCCCCCAACCCCGTCGCTTGCTTCGCTTGGGTGTGTTGATACTGTGCTATTAAGTAATGTAAACATAACCGGTTAATAATATTATAGATTCAGAGCCTAGTAATTGGCGGTATTCAACGTCAAACTAAGAGTTTCGGAATTGTGTTCGATGTGCGCCTAGGAACTCAACCGCGTTACAACGATTGAATTTACACATTGGCAGAGATACGGCGTTTTGTTTTTGTAATCCTCCTTCCTTTCATTCGCGGCCTTTCACCAAGTGTTCCACATCGACATCGTCTCGCATCGCTCTCCTACGCCCCCGATTCCCGAACAACAAAGATGGCCGCTATTGGCTCTCGCGGGGTGCGGCGCCGCGGCGGGCGGATGCAGATGGCGCCATCTGCATGACACCGTTGGGGGATGGGCAGTTGCGGGTCACCCGGGCCCTGTTCACGACCAGTCACCACCTGCGGTTCGGTGGTGACCATCAGGCTCTAGCCCCGCCCCTTTCCTCTTGAGTCACCACAAGCAGGCGTCTCTTGAACAATGCATGACGCGGCGCGCCACTTCACGGGACATTTCATCCTGCGGCGCGCCACTTCACGGGACATTTCATCCTGCGGCGCGCCACTTCATGGGACATTTCATCCTGCGGTTGATCCGTGCCAACCGCAGCCGTGTGACGTCATACATTTCGCCCATCCCCACTTTTAGTTACCCTACCGGCTGCCGACCACTGCTGACCGCTGAACCGCAGGGTCGGTGAACAAGTGGCAAAGACTGCCGCCAGGGGCGCTGGTGTCTCCTGGCAAGGACCCGATCGAGTGGGGGGGGGGGGGGGGGCAACAGCAGCTCCATAAGGTTTTAGGCTAATGTTAAAATACTGCGAATCTGGGGACCGGACTCCGGCCGAAGCGATCCTGGGGGGCAGCCCCTCCCCGGTGAAGACTCCTGAATCTTACAGAGGATCTTGCCGAAATTCACACTCCCAATAAGTAGTTTCAACATCGAGCGAAATAATTTAAAATTCCAAATCTGGTCTGATCCACTGTAGATGCATTTCAAGTATTGTCAGATTTATCAGCATGTTCATAGGCCTGTGAGTATTCCCGGTGGTTCAACACAACGCGGCTTGGTCTGATTCGCGCTAGTCTCGCTAAATCTTAAGTGGGCCCAGGATCTCAATGGACGCAGATCCAAGGGATTGGATCCCAAGATCCCTTCATAGGACCAATTCACATATCCGCTCAAATCACTTGTGTCCGTCGATTTGTCGGATCAGATTAAATGTAGAGTCCTAACTTGTCTGTCAAAAGTTGGCAATTTTACGGTATGTGTTGAGCGGTTTTGTCCCTAGTCTTCTCGACTGACGCTGCGTCTCCTGTTTTCAGCGTGAGTGCCTCTCTATCCATGTGGGCCAGGCCGGTGTCCAGATGGGCAATGCCTGCTGGGAGCTGTACTGCCTCGAGCACGGCATCCAGCCGGACGGCACCGTCCCGTCCGACAAGTCTATGGGAAGCAACGACGACTCCTTCTCCACCTTTTTCTCCGAGACCGGAGCCGGCAAGCACGTGCCGCGTGCCGTGTTCGTCGACCTGGAGCCGAGCGTGGTGGACGAGGTGCGCTCCGGCGCCTACCGCAAGCTCTTCCACCCAGAACAGCTGATCACCGGCAAGGAGGACGCCGCCAATAACTATGCCCGCGGCCACTACACCATCGGCAAGGAGGTGGTGGACCTGGTGCTGGACCGCATCAGGAAGCTGGCCGACCAGTGCACCGGCCTGCAGGGCTTCCTCATCTTCCACTCGTTCGGCGGCGGCACCGGCTCTGGCTTCACATCGCTGCTGATGGAGCGGCTTAGCGTCGACTACGGCAAGAAGTCCAAGCTGGAGTTCGCCATCTACCCGGCGCCGCAGATCGCAACGGCCGTGGTGGAGCCGTACAACTCCATCCTGACCACGCACACAACCCTGGAGCACTCTGACTGCGCCTTCATGGTCGACAACGAGGCCATCTACGATATCTGCCGCCGCAACCTCGACATCGAACGCCCGTCGTACGCCAACCTGAACCGGCTGATCGGCCAGATCGTCTCCTCCATCACGGCCTCGCTGCGTTTCGACGGCGCCCTGAACGTCGACCTGACCGAGTTCCAGACCAACCTGGTGCCGTACCCGCGCATCCACTTCCCGCTGGTCACCTACGCGCCGGTCATCTCTGCGGAGAAGGCCTACCACGAGCAGCTCTCCGTGGCCGAGATCACCAACTCCTGCTTCGAGCCGGCCAACCAGATGGTCAAGTGCGACCCGCGCCACGGCAAGTACATGGCCTGCTGCATGCTGTACCGCGGCGATGTCGTGCCCAAGGACGTCAACGCTGCCATCGCAACCATCAAGACCAAGCGCAGCATCCAGTTCGTGGACTGGTGTCCGACCGGCTTCAAGGTGGGCATCAACTACCAGCCGCCGACCGTGGTGCCCGGCGGCGACCTGGCTAAGGTCTCCCGCGCCGTCTGCATGCTCTCCAACACCACCGCCATCGCCGAGGCCTGGGCCCGCCTGGACCACAAATTCGACCTGATGTACGCCAAGCGCGCCTTCGTGCACTGGTACGTCGGCGAGGGCATGGAGGAGGGCGAGTTCTCAGAGGCGCGCGAGGATCTGGCCGCCCTCGAGAAGGACTACGAGGAAGTCGGCATCGACTCGGCCGACGCTGAGGCCGAGGGAGAGGAGTACTAGACGCTCCGAGCCGGCAGCATCACTCTTGTTCTCTTGTTACACCGGTCGACAGCTCGTAACCTGCTGCTGACCGATTGTGTTTGATTATAGTCAGGGCCAAAACTGAATAAATAACTTGCAACTGAACTATACCTGGTCTGTTGGGGGGAGTGCGGGAGGAATGGGAGGTGGGGATGGCGGATCAGCTTGCTGGCCTAAATGAGCGGCATCACGGCATCGCGCCACGGCAAATAACATCCCGGAGTTAACGGTGCATCGAGGCCTCGCATACTTACAGGTCACTCATGCGGTTCGACTTCAATAATACATATTTTCAGTTCACACAATTCGACTGAATGCTGTCTGTTCCTGTGTTGTGGAAGACAATAATTAGTAAAAATTAATATTTAACGCGAGGTTAGTCTTGTAAGATGGATCGAAGTCATTCGATCCATCGCGAAAATGAAGTTACTTCCACAGTACGAAATTATCGGAACGGCGACGGTAAAATAATGCAGGATGCATGCTGAGAAAGTTTGGCGATTGAGAGTCGAGACCTTTAAATCCGAGACATGACGTATAGACGAAACGCCTATAAATTGGTACCTCACGTCTGAGGCATCCACTCGTCCCTGAAATAGTTCGTATTCTCGACCATTTTAATTACATGGTCATCGGGAGGCACCAAATCGTGAGAACACTCACAAATAGAATCTCAGCCCCTGTTCGCAGGGTCGACGGCCGGGCTGTTTGTTCAGGTGCTACTCACGTCCGCTGCCACCACATGTGCTGATAATGTGACAATGACGATGATAACTGATTCACGAGTGAGTCAGCTGCTCTGGTATGTGGCCGGCGGTGACGCGACGACTGTTCACCGACAGTCGCGCTCTATCACGACGGACACCTAGGCAACACTCCGTCACACAACTCACCACTATCCTGTCCCGCCTCCGCAGTCAAAAAACAGCCTCGGCACCACGCAGTGGTGTATTCGTTGTAACACGTTAACAATCCCATCAGCCAGCGAGCGGCTACCGGCAGCCGAAAGCCGAGACGGAGCCGACTGCTACAAAGTGTGACATAGCATTTGTGGGCGAGCCGAGCCCCTGGAAGGCAGCTAACGTCCTATGGAGCGCATGGTTCGCGATACAGCACTAGTAAATCGCGTGACCAACACTCACCCACAGCGTGCACGTCAAACATCGCTCCCGAAACGGGCCTTACAGTCGGACCGCGAGGCTCTAACGTTAACCAATAGAACGACTTACGATCAACTTGTCCTTTAGAATTTAATTGCACATACCTGAATACAATTTATAGACCTGTCAGATCAGAATAGTGAATACATTTTTGCTAAGTAACGTGACGTAACAATCACCCGAACTCATTCCATCGCGACAAACAAGAACAATAGACAATCGACTCGACCTGGATCCAGCGGAGCTAACGCCCCTGTTTGAGCGAGATGTGGAACTGGTACGAAAAGAGGGGTGTTGTGATGCGGCGCGAGCAACACCCTGCCCCAGGGAGGGGCCTGTGCAGTCAAATTTAGCCTGGCGAATGCAGCGGTGGGCACAGCCGGGAAGCTGGCATACTGACACCGGCAGGAGACGGTACGAGGGAAGGCCGAGGAGCGTAGCATACACCGAGCACGAAGCCAGACATTGGACCTGTTCCCGTAGCGCCTCTAACCTCCTCCAAGTTGCTGCAACTTGCTCCAGTCGTATCCTATTGCACAGACAGTTACAAGTTGGAGCAGCTTGGAGGAGGTTAGAGGCGCCACTGGAACAGGCCCATTGCCGTTCTGCGTCGACCACAGACACATGGCCACAAATCATAGTCTCAACAACAAACATCCACGCACACACCTCTGTTAAGGTAAGGGGACTAGGTAACACATGACTTAATGCTCTCTAGTCTCTAGCATAGTGTGACAAGTAATGTCTTTAAGTAATCATAACAGGCATACAGGTGTTAAGTGACTGAACGTTTCCAGCAGCAGGGCTACGCTGCAGGTGGGATAACGTCGCAGGTTTAACAGAAGCCACCCATACTCGCTTTGCTTCATTTAAAAACAGGTGAATATTAATATGGCAAGCGATACAGGGTGGAAAACATAGAGATGACAGTTGTGAACTGCAAACAGAAACGCTAACCCCAAACAAATCCTCATAGACGTCAAAACGTCGAAACATCGAATTTCCAAGGCAAACTGTTGGTGCCAGAATGAAGACAATGCAAACAAAATGCATCGAATCAATTGCGATTTGCGACGCCATCAGCATAATTTGCGACCCGTTTTAAGATCCAACAGCGCGACGTTATGACACGTCTTATCACTAGGTGATAACGGATACTATATATTGACTGTGACCGCCCTATCCGCCTTACTCGGTGGGTTATTTTGTACGCCCAGGACAGGCTCGTAGGAAAACTGTGCAGTTCAACTGCTAAATGGACTTTTCAATGCCAGTAAAATACGAAAAACTTTGCAGACAGCCTGGTAAGCCTGGCAAAGACTAAGGCCAAAGTCTCGCTTAAGTACACTAATTAAAATAAACTCCTCACTATTTGACTAAACTAAACCGCGAAAGCCACCTTCACCATTTGTGTGTGGAGTAGCCTAAAATGCTAGCGCGAAATCAGAGATACATAATTGCACCGAGTGATAATAGGGTTGTGATTCGCTAAATACTTAGCCGCCGAGCGCACTCGCACACCACGAAGAGAACGATTCGCAACTACCTCGTCGCTCGCCGTTGAAAACGCATAGCCGCAAAAGCGTAGAGCACAGCCACATCTTATGAGAGTCAAGTCCCCGCAAACTGCGGATAAGGCGTCGGCGATTAAACTTCAGTAGCACTACATCAGCTGGAGTAACCACACTGTTAGCAAGTTACACACATCAGAAGACTGCTGCTGCTGTTGGGTCTGTTCTGATCACCGACTCTGCGACCTCTGGCCGAGCAGCTGACATCCCACCTGGCGAGAGGCGAAGCGGGCAACTCTGCACAGGTCCGGTGCAGAGGGCGCACAGATGGTGTCAGCGGCGTCTTCAGTCGCTGGACCTGTAGAACATATATGACGATCAGTAAATAGTCCAAAGCTAACTTCAAACACACGTTAAAAACAATTAATTCCAGCAAGGTTATGCGCGCAACAGCTAGCCAGTTGACGAGGCGGGTCCAAAATAGTATTGCATACCCGAGTCAGGCGCGCAGCAAAAGCAACACAAATGCCCCAGATATTAATCTGAAGCCGTGCATTACTTCCGTCCAGCAAGTAACACATGGATGAGGTGCGCGTGTTTTCTGCCTGCATTCATCAAGCCAAAGCAGCAGCCGAGGTGGCAGATTCCACTTACTGAGCTTCAGGTCGAGTGCAGCAGCCGCAATCAGCAAATGGTGCCCATCCTTAAATAAAAGGTACCACAGGTACGTGTCACCGCCACATGCCATGCAAACTGAACACCGTGTTAGGCGCTCACCAATACCGCTGATATCCTCCGGGAGAGGAGGCACTTGAAACAAACGACACCGGCATCAACATACGCACAACACCCGGCTACAGTTGCAACGAATACAATAGCATTGATATCATAAATACATTATGTTGGTCTGGTTCATGATGTATCTTATGGAGCATCAGTCATCAATCAAACATCAGCATGACGCGAAAATGGTAATGTGGTAAAATTCTACATCATAAGCCAGAGTTATGATATCCATTCATGCAATTATACATATACAAATATGACGTATTTGTAAGCTATGAAGTTGAAAGTAGGATGCAAATATGACGAAGCAGTGCAAATTCAAAAAGTTCCCCTCTGTCGCTATCAAGAGACAATATGATCGCGTTATCCATAGGTGGGCACTGCTCAAAATAACCCATACCAGCAAGGTTATCAATGAGCCTATTATAATACAAGCAAAACAAAATAGCGGAGCAGCATGCAAGCCAAGAACGATGCAAATTGCAATACAGTCGTCCGCTGACCTTGACCGGGGTCGGACGTGTGCGCGCGGTGCTCCGCTCGGCGGGCGGTGAGGGACGGGCGGCGAGAGGCGCGCGGTGCCGACAGTGGACTCTGTCCTACGGTGATAGTACCTTGGAAACAACATTATGGCGAAGAGACGAAAGGCTTCATCGCCACTGCATTCAAGTCCGCCGTCCACCAGCACCGTGACAAGTATTCGTTCTCAAACAAAGGAGGACATCGAGGAACTGCACCAGCGGCTGGTAAACCTGCAGCGACGACTCGAGGAATTAGAGCTGGAAAATGGCAGCATGCAGCAGCGTGCCAGGCAAGCTTGCCTCGTTTTCTCCGGCTCCGGAATTCCTGAACCCTCTCATGGGGAGGAGACGGTGAAGCTCCTGTAAGATCCTCCTCAAGAGAAGCTCCTCCTCAAGCTCCTGTCAAGGCACATGCAATTACATATAGACCTTACCCACGTAAAAGCGGCTTTCCGCTGGCGGAGCCAGAGTACATTTGTTGAATTTGTGCTAACTGGCCCAGCATCTGACCGGGACTTGCAGTTCAGACTGAAGACTCGGGGCTGCGAGGGTCAGGACTCTTTATCTCAGTCCCTGACCCCTAGACGTCGAAACATGCTCCGAGCCCTCCTACAACTGAAAAGGGCAAGGCAAAATACGGACGGTCTACACGCAGTCTGGTAACATTTTTGTCCGCGCAACTTCGAGCTCGCCGCCGGTCAAAATTCCAGATGTCGCTGTTCAGCATCTGATCGCAGCGGTGTCTGGCCGGGCTGATCAAGGGCGCGCCCAGCAGACTTCGCTTACGCCGCCTGCTGCCCCAGCGACCGCAGCACCGCCCGATCTGGACGCGCCTCTGCCGGTGGTGCAGGGGCCGCCGCCTGCCCGGCCGGCCCCGATGGCGGACCCGTCCGGCGGTGACCTCACCGAGCCTCAGCTCCCAGCAGCGACGGCGGCGTCCTCGCCACCAGCTGACCTTGCCCCGCCCGGCCGTCACCTGGCTGCACCCCTGCAGCTGGCGGTGACGTGTCAGAGGTCGTGCCGGCCGTGGCCGACCTGCCACCAGCGACCCAGTTGGACGGCTGGCTTGACGCTGTTGGAGGACCCGCAGCAACGGCCGCCTCGACCGCCACCAGGACAAAGCCGACGGAAGTCATCCAGACAAGACAGCAGATGAGCTGCACACTGCACGTTGCAGTGGGACGCCGGTCGCGCATAATAACAGTGGACGACGAACGAGATGTGCTCGAGAGACTGTGACGGACTTAGTTAAGGGGTCTAAGCGTAAACAGGGAAAATATTTAGAGTGCGCCAACAAGTTTTGGAACGAGTACAGTCAGTGTGTAGAAGGATTAGTGGCCGCGTGGGAGGAGGGAGAAGTAGAAGCGAGGAAAGTAGCCAACGTGATCAAAGGGGTCAAAGTATTGGCTGACAAGCTTTTCCAGCCACTCCGTCCGGAGTTTGATTCGGTTGAACGGTAGTTAGCGGAAAATCAGAGTGACACAGAGTGACAAAGGGTGGGCCTCAGTATAACTTCTTTCTGCCTTGTGATGTCGTGTCATAGGGTACTGTAAACTTATCATGTTGTGACGGTTATATCATGTTATATAGTGTGCTGTTTGCATTACTGAGAATACTTCGCTATAGTGTGATGTTGTTACGTTTCTTTAGCTTGTCTCTGCCTGTGTTGCATTGTTGAACATTCTTTTTAAACTGATATCTTGTAGATATGTATCTACCTGACACAAGGAGCATAGGGAAAGTTGACTTGAGTCAAACATTGCTGCTATTAGAAAAGCATTCGTACATTGATCGTTCGTATTCGTGTATGCAAAATATATGAGAAAAAAAAGCATGCAACATGCATTGCTGGGTCTGATAAAATTAACGACAATTGAGTGATGATCTCTTGTCTTCCGAGATGCGAGCGTCGGCTTCAGCGCACGAAAGGACCACTATCAGGACAAGTCAGCTAATAATCGCGCCCTCTGTCCACCTCTCCGACATCTGACACGACTGACAGCTGTATATACAGAGGCTGCCCGTCAAATGGTCACCAGATGACCAGCCCCCATACAGACTGGAACCGTGACCGGACTGCCCTTCCACTAGGGCAGTCCGGCCACCATAGTTCTCTGTGAGTACCCACCTCGCACCAGCGACACAGCGAGACGGCTGAATTGACAGCTGAATACGACCTTGCGAGTGATTCCAGCCGCAGGACAGCCTATAATCGCAGAACGGCGCAGCACACCCCTCCATCCCTCCCCGCGCCCCCAAGTCACACGGCTCACACGGGCGTCGGGCTCACCTTTTGAGTCGTCCTGTGAACATTTTGCTCTCCTGGTCGGGCGTGTTGACCAGGCTGGAGTAGATGTTGACGGCCACCAGGAGGCAGCACAGTAGCACAGGACCAAGGATGGCGCCCTCGATACCCAGCCAGAAGATGCCGCCAGCGATGGCCAGACCGGTCAGGTACGGGTGGCCCCTGCCGCAACATCAGAAATAGGGATACACTGCCCGGACAGGAGGAAACAAACTTTAGGGATTGCAGGTTTGTATCACAGGTTGCATGTTATTAGCTCGGAACTAGTGATCCGTAATATATTATCACATAACCACAGCGAATGTCACCAAGTCGCGCAATAGCGATGGGTGGCCAACATTCATCTTACAACGTATCAATCAAGGGGAACCAGTACCATCTCGCCGCTGGCAATACCTGATGGAATCGACCTGGGACGAGCTGCCGTCAAATGCCTGACACCGCTGACGCGTATTCGTAATAATCGCTGAAACGTGCGATTGAACTCTGAGCTGTCTCACCCCTTGACCTCGCTGTAGATGGCCGTATCGACGAACAGGATGGGCGCCAGCTGGGCGGCGAAGAACAGGAGCGCCGTCAGTGGCTGGGCGTGCACTAGCCACAGCTCGAGCACGGCCGGCAGCGCCGCCCAGTAGCTGCCCAAGAACGGCACGGCGCCCAACACCGCAGCCACCACTGGGGAGAGACAGGGGACAGGGGAGTCAGGCCCAGGACGGCCGGCAGCGCCGCCCAGTAGCTGCCCAGGAACGGCACGGCGCCCAGCACCGCAGCCACCACTGCACAGTGGGCGTTCCGGCCGGTCTAGCCTCGCGGAACTAAAAAAAAAACGATTGTGATAACAAAATGTATATCAATCGACTGCAAAATGTCCATTGATCACCAAGATCACATTGATTTGATCATTCGATGTTTTGTTCGTAGAGGAATGAGACTTTAAACACAAGAGTTCACATCACCTTTAAAAACTCATCGTTCACGGGCGATTTAAACGTTCTGGCAAATGTGATGATGAGGCAATATGCTTGCATTTTCCGCACCTAGTGTGTTATAGTGTAATGTAATGATATGTTGTCGTGCATATGATAGTTAGATCTAGAAGATTGAGCAAATCAATAAGCCAAAGAAATATTAAATATATCGCCTTATCTCTGTTGATGCTTAAAAATAATATAATTAAATTCGATAGTGCCGATATAAAAAGTATCATCAGGTAGCGAATCAAAACTAGCAACAGGATGTGCACTGGGATCTTATATAACGGGTCAAGCTTGAAAAAGTTGCGCAAACTTGCGCCTTAGCCTTTTATGTAACATTTTGCAAGAAGTTTCCGTATTTACTTGAGCGCCCGGGTGTAGGAACCCAGCGCATGGTATATGATCTAAGCTCGCATTTGAAGGTTTTTATTTCAACGATGACATAAAACCACCACCAAACTACAGCGGACTCAGAAGCGTCCTCATTGGTTGGTGGACAGACTGGCACAACATCACAGCAGAGCGTGACAGCAGCAGTGATAGTGACTAGCTGTAACTCGTCATAGTACTGTGAAATGTGTGAAGAATTAAATAAATGTAAGGTTCATGAACAAGGTCTACCTCTACCTGGAATAGTTCCATAAAGTATACATGCGTAAATAATAAATAGGGTGAAATGTACGTCCGCCGAAGCATCAATTATCTAAGGACCTGGCAAAAAATGACTTTTGTCCAAGCTTACCGGAACCGAGTTGTCAAATATACCTAGGTTTCGTTTTTGAACGTTTCGAATAATATTAATGCGTTTATCTGAGACGACTGGCCCTCGGGAGACCAATATCCAATATGGTACAATGCATTGCGCATTTAGTAGTTGTGCTTGTAGCAGATATGTACTAATTTCATGTATGTGTCTTATACACCCAGAGGATACACCAAGAGCAAAATGTTGGGATATCTATTGGGGATAGCCATTAGAGTCGTGCCCCAAGTTCTACAACAGATACTTATCTTTCAAGTTCTGACCACATCTGGTACCATATTTCCCTGATGTGGAAAAGCCTAACCCTAATTAAAAGCAGGAATACATTTATGATGGCAAATTTGCATAATTTGTGTGCAAATGTACGATCTCTCAACATGGCAAACAAATCTAAACCAAGCAAATATTAAACAAGTCAGCAAAGGCCAGTCAGCAAACAAGCGAAACGTTTCGAACGCTGCCGAAAATGTTTTCTGGATACCTCAAAAACCTCATTATTGCACGCTATTAAAATTATTATTGTTGCAAAATCATATTAACCCGCGAGTTAATTGGGGGGGGGGGGGGCTATCTCCCCCTCAGTTATTTTGCGATATCTCCTAAACCAACACCGGTATCGTCACCAAACTTTCAATACTCTCTCTCACATTAATTTTACACATGTTTGTTGAAGGAAAAAGATTAGCTTATGATAGGTCAACCGGGAATGACGTCAGAGTGACGTCATGTTCTGCGGGTTTTGTTGAAAAATAAGGGTTTGCAAAATAAGCTCTCAAAAGTACATTTTTTAAGACAAATTAGATTATCATATACCAAATGACTGAGAATAGACTTAGCTATCAAACTGCAATCTTCGATTTGCGATTTTATTGAAATTCAAAAGTTTGAGAAATCCAAAGACCCAAAAACATAGTTTTTGCAATATTTTCCAAACAAATCAGTTATCCAACACTGGAATATATGTGAACGAGACGTGTCCAGTGAATATGTGTACCAAATTTTAAGTCAATATCGTCAAAAATACTTAACTTATGACCTTTCAAAGACAAAAATTGACCACCTCTCACAGCATTACCATGCATAAAAAATGCATTTTCGTTTTTGCTTTTTACTTCTATTTCTATGAAATAAACAATGTTATATGGTCATTTTTCGGGTTCGAGCCGAAAAACGAACCAATAAACATGTGTTACAACGCCTAATAACCGTAATCGGCAGTTTGACCTCGTGACCTCGGATGACCTTGACCTGAACCAAGGTCATAAAAAGCTTAGAATGGTACTTAGAAGTGTCAAACACACGAATCGTACCGATTTATTGACTGTTAATGCGTTATCGCAATTTTGCGCGACAATTCCATCCACCGAGACCTTTATGACACGGTCAAACATTGTGTCTTTGACGTGACCTGTGACGTCATCGGTGACCCGAGGTCAACAATATTAGGTTTCCCCCACACATTTTCAAGGGACATCGAATGCCGTTTGAATTGGTAAAATCAGTCCAGTAATTCCGGAGATCCGAGGAGATCCAAATTGTAACCCTAATGTTCTGTATTGCAACTTGCAAGCAATCCCCGCGTTACAAAAGCCCTGCAACATGTCCGCTATTTAACGTAATGTATTCCTTGATTAATTGGCTTTCTAATGATGTTTCACTGGTTGATGCATGTTGTAAGGTAAAAAAGTTATAGGGGTTAATAGGTTTCGCGAGGCTAAATCCCCTTTTACGCCCACTGTGCACTGGGGAGAGACAAGGGACAGTGGAGTCAGGCCCAGGACGGCCGGCAGCGCCGCCCTGGAACGGCACGGCGCCCAGCACCGCAGCCACCACTGGGGAGAGACAGGGGACAGGGGAGTCAGGCCCAGGACGGCCGGCAGCGCCGCCCTGGAACGGCACGGCGCCCAGCACCGCAGCCACCACTGGGGAGAGACAGGGGACAGGGGAGTCAGGCCCAGGACGGCCGGCAGCGCCGCCCTGGAACGGCACGGCGCCCAGCACCGCAGCCACCACTGGGGAGAGACAGGGGACAGGGGAGTCAGGCCCAGGACGGCCGGCAGCGCCGCCCTGGAACGGCACGGCACCCAGCACCGCAGCCACCACTGGGGAGAGACAGGGGACAGGGGAGTCAGGCCCAGGACGGCCGGCAGCGCCGCCCTGGAACGGCACGGCGCCCAGCACCGCAGCCACCACTGCGGAGAGACGGGGGACAGGGGAGTCAGGCCCAGGACGGCCGGCAGTGCCGCCCTGGAACGGCACGGCGCCCAGCACCGCAGCCACCACTGCGGAGAGACGGGGGACAGGGGAGTCAGGCCCAGGACGGCCGGCAGCGCCGCCCAGTAGCTGCCCAAGAACGGCACGGCGCCCAGCACCGCAGCCACCACTGGGGAGAGACAGGGGACAGGGGAGTCAGGCCCAGGACGGCCGGCAGCGCCGCCCAGTAGCTGCCCAAGAACGGCACGGCGCCCAGCACCGCAGCCACCACTGGGGAGAGACAGGGGACAGGGGAGGCAGGCCCAGGACGGCCGGCAGCGCCGCCCAGTAGCTGCCCAAGAACGGCACGGCGCCCAGCACCGCAGCCACCACTGGGGAGAGACAGGGGACAGGGGAGGCAGGCTCAGGACGGCCGGCAGCGCCGCCCAGTAGCTGCCCAAGAACGGCACGGCGCCCAGCACCGCAGCCACCACTGGAGAGAGACAGGGGACAGGGGAGTCAGGCCCAGGACGGCCGGCAGCGCCGCCCTGGAACGGCACGGCGCCCAGCACCGCAGCCCCCACTGCGGAGAGACAGGGGACAGGGGAGTCAGGCCCAGGACGGCCGGCAGCGCCGCCCAGTAGCTGCCCAGGAACGGCACGGCGCCCAGCACCGCAGCCACCACTGGGGAGAGACAGGGGACAGGGGAGTCAGGCCCAGGACGGCCGGCAGCGCCGCCCTGGAACGGCACGGCGCCCAGCACCGCAGCCACCACTGGGGAGAGACGGGGGACAGGGGAGTCAGGCCCAGGACGGCCGGCAGCGCCGCCCAGTAGCTGCCCAAGAACGGCACGGCGCCCAGCACCGCAGCCACCACTGGGGAGAGACAGGGGACAGGGGAGGCAGGCCCAGGACGGCCGGCAGCGCCGCCCTGGAACGGCACGGCGCCCAGCACCGCAGCCACCACTGGGGAGAGACGGTGGACAGGGGAGTCAGGCCCAGGACGGCCGGCAGCGCCGCCCAGTAGCTGCCCAAGAACGGCACGGCGCCCAGCACCGCAGCCACCACTGGGGAGAGACAGGGGACAGGGGAGTCAGGCCCAGGACGGCCGGCAGCGCCGCCCAGTAGCTGCCCAGGAACGGCACGGCGCCCAGCACCGCAGCCACCACTGGGGAGTGGGGTACACAGGGTAAGAAAATGACAAAAATAAGACCCAACGATGTAATGTAACCAAATATGATGTAAGCTTGTCTCACCTGACGGCAGGTAGACAAACTTGACGGCGAAGAGCGAGTGAACCAGCCAGGTCCACAGCAGGTAGAAGACGGCCATTTTGAACGAGGCCACAAACACACTGGAGACGGCCTCGTCCACAGCCATCACAAACCTGAGGCAAAGAGGGAGAAAAGAGCCAGTCAACAGGACGTATGCTGAGTAAAGTAAGATCGGACGCAACCCGTGAGCGATGTATCGAATGATGTGCGTGACTAATAGTCTACAGTGCATCACTGCCGTACTCTAGGTCAAGTCCTCCTAAGGCCAAGCAACTGCATCACACAGGCACATGCAAGTCAAACAGCGCGTTCAGATGTGCAACGCCGTTCATTATTGCCTAATTATTACTGGGTAGCTGATATAACTGACTGGGTTGACGACTGGGACCTGACTGGGTTGACTGGGTTGACGAGCATTGCAAGAAAGAAAAAACGAAACCATCAATTTAAAAGATACGTATCAAAATGCAAAACGTTTAAGACAGCTTACGTTCATACAGCCAAGAGCAATGTGTCAGCAAGTCACTTTCCGGCCCGAAGCAGTTTGCGAGATGGAATATTTTGGCGCCAACTTTATGCATGAAGTTGGCACCACCGCTGGCGACTGACGTCATTGCTAACCTGCTGCTGCTGCGGCTGACCGGGCCCAGCTTGGCGATCAGTTCCACCGGCTTATAAAGCTGACCACTGGAGCTGAGCAAGTAGAACAGAGCCGTGACAAACACGATCTGTAACGACACAAATAAGTCAGCAATCATACAGCCGTGGCAATTCATGCACTACAACATAAGACGAGGGGTCCAACAAAGAAACAAGGTGAGAGCACAGCGGCTCGCAACTGAAGAGCTGAACACGCCACGCTCACCAGATTCAGCAGTGTGTCGAAAATGGCCAACTTACCAGAATCAGCAGTGTGTCGAACATGGCCAACTTACCAGAATCAGCAGTGTGTCGAAAATGGCCAACTTACCAGAATCAGCAGTGTGTCGAACATGGCCAACTTAACAGAATCAGCAGTGTGTCGAACATGGCCAACTTAACAGAATCAGCAGTGTGTCGAACATGGCCAACTTAACAGAATCAGCAGTGTGTCGAACATGGCCAACTTAACAGAATCAGCAGTGTGTCGAACATGGCCAACTTAACAGAATCAGCAGTGTGTCGAACATGGCCAACTTAACAGAATCAGCAGTGTGTCGAACATGGCCAACTTACCAGAATCAGCAGTGTGTCGAACATGGCCAACTTACCAGAATCAGCAGTGTGTCGAACATGGCCAACTTAACAGAATCAGCAGTGCGTCGAAAATGGCCAACTTAACAGAATCAGCAGTGAGTTGAGCATGGTCAACTTACCAGATTGAGCAGTGAGTTGAGCACGGTCAACTTACCAGATTGAGCAGTGAGTTGAGCACGGCCAACTCACCAGATTGAGCAGTGAGTTGAGCACGGCGAACCCGCCTCCGAGCAGCACGGAGATGAGTTGTGTCACCACCGAGGCCAGCGTCGTCACGTTGCTGCGCAGGATGGTCCAGGAGGAGTCCAACACCGACAGCACCGTGTCCAGGTTGTCCTGCACCGCCGCCTGGCGACAGAGACGGTCACAAGGTCACAGCCCGGCCGGAGTCCAGGCTGTACCGACAGCACCGTATTCAGGTTGTCCTGCACCGCCGCCTGGCGACAGAGACGGTCACAAGGTCACAGCCCGGCCGGAGTCCAGGCTGTACCGACAGCACCGTGTCCAGGTTGTCCTGCACCGCCGCCTGGCGACAGAGACGGTCACAAGGTCACAGCCCGGCCGGAGTCCAGGCTGTACCGACAGCACCGTGTCCAGGTTGTCCTGCACCGCCGCCTGGCGACAGAGACGGTCACAAGGTCACAGCCCGGCCGGAGTCCAGGCTGTACCGACAGCACCGTGTCCAGGTTGTCCTGCACCGCCGCCTGGCGACAGAGACGGTCACAAGGTCACAGCCCGGCCGGAGTCCAGGCTGTACCGACAGCACCGTGTCCAGGTTGTCCTGCACCGCCGCCTGGCGACAGAGACGGTCACAAGGTCACAGCCCGGCCGGAGTCCAGGCTGTAACGCTGCACAGCCGAGCAGCAGATGACCCGCAGGCGGTGAACAGACTCGCGGAGACCGTCACACGCGGAGTGGTGGATCGAGCCGCCTCAAGGTCCGCTTTTCCCACCGACATGAATGGAAAATGATGGCTGGCAGTGGCGCAAGAGCCCTAGTCAAAGGCACGTGAAGATATGTGGGAGAGGTCGCAAGACATGGCCTTTTGACCAGGTGATTTTGACTTTAAATGCGTCGCTCAGTGACGGTCATATCATATACACAATACAACCATACACAAGTGAAATTCTATATTACTTACAGAAATCTGCTCAAAATTGAAAACAAAGCATCGAGCCATTATCTCTTCCCCGAGCTGAACGTCTGAAGCTTTCCGCCTGCCACCCCTCCCCCCACCCATCCCCTCACAATTGTCGCTCCGCCGTCTACTGACCTTGACGGCGTCCATGGTGAGCAGGTCGGGGTAGCTCTGCACCTTTTCGAGCCACACCTGCCAGGCAGAGGCCACTCCGCTGGCGTCCACCACGGGCCCGACGGCCGGCGCCGCCACCACGTTGCTCACCCAGGCCTGGTACAGGCGCGTCCACAGCTCCAGAGTCTCACGCTCCAGCTGATCCTGACTCTGAGCGCCGGCCCCCTTCGTCAGGTCACGCACCTGCCGAGAGGAGGGGCCTTGGTCAGGTCACGCACCTGCCGAGAGGAGGGGCCTTGGTCAGGTCACGCACCTGCCAAGAGGAGGGGCCTTCGTCAGGTCACGCACCTGCCGAGAGGAGGGGCCTTCGTCAGGTCACGCACCTGCCGAGAGGAGGGACCTTCGTCAGGTCACGCACCTGCCGAGAGGAGGGGCCTTCGTCAGGTCACGTACCTGCCGAGAGGAGGGGCCTTCGTCAGGTCACGCAACTGCCGAGAGGAGGGGCCTTCGTCAGGTCACGCACCTGCCGAGAGGAGGGACCTTCATCAGGTCACGTACCTGCCGAGAGGAGGGGCCTTCGTCAGGTCACGCACCTGCCGAGAGGAGGGGCCTTCGTCAGGTCACGCAACTGCCGAGAGGAGGGACCTTTGTCAGGTCACGCACCTGCCGAGAGGAGGAGCCTTCGTCAGGTCACGTACCTGCCGAGAGGAGGGATCTTTGTCAGGTCACGCGCCTGCCGAGAGGGGCCTTCGTCAGGTCACGCACCTGCCGAGAGGAGGGCCCTTCGTCAGGTCACGCGCCTGCGGAGAGGAGGGACCTTGATCAGGTCACGCACCTGCCGAGAGGAGGGGCCTTCGTCAGGTCACGCACCTGTCGAGAGGAGGGACCTTCATCAGGTCACGTACCTGCCGAGAGGAGGGACCTTCATCAGGTCACGCACCTGCCGAGATGAGGGACCTTCATCAGGTCACGTACCTGCCGAGAGGAGGGACCTTTGTCAGGTCACGCACCTGTCGAGATGAGGGACCTTCGTCAGGTCACGCACCTGCCGAGAGGAGGGGCCTTCGTCAGGTCACGCACCTGCCGAGAGGAGGGGCCTTCGTCAGGTCACGCACCTGCCGAGATGAGGGACCTTCATCAGGTTACGTACCTGCCGAGAGGAGGGACCTTCGTCAGGTCACGTACCTGCAGCACGGGGAGACGACAGGTGGGGTCAGAACTGCTGGGGTCTCACCCGAACAGCTATTTAGCAGCGCGGGAAGGTGCAGTGCACGTGACAAAAACAAAACGAAAGTCTCCGTCGCACAACTCCTCACCACTATGAAGATGTAGATGTATGATGTATGATGAAGTATGAAGAAGATGTAGCCTTCACACTCACCACTTTGGAGATATAGTCCTTGCCGTAGATGTAGCCGTTATCGATCATCTGTTCGACCATGACGTTCATGTTAGCCGGCATCATGGCCTGCAGGTCCGGGTTGGCCAGCACCGTCTGGTTGAACACGCTGCCCGCCATCTCGATCATGTGCACCGTCTCACCGTATATCTGCGACAAAGACATAGATAGTTACCTACATCACCATATAATATCTGCTGACAACAGCAAAGCATACTCGTATCCGCCCCTGTAGCTTCAGTCGGGAGAGCGCTGGGCTGCAGACCTTAGCTGGTGTGGCAGGCCGGGTTCGAGTCGCTTCGGCGCTCGCTATTTGCCCCCGACTGGGATGGCCTGCGGCCGGTGGCAGCGGTCGCACTCAAGCAGACTGGTTATTGATTCGACACTGATTGAATCGATTGGAAGCGTTCAATCAAAATTCCTTGAATAAGAAAATAATGGATTCACCACCAGATCTTTGGATTCATTAATCGTGATTAAATCAAAACCTGCATCAAATCAAGGCTGATTGAATCAAAGGATTTAACGATTCTTAACAATTCAAGTACACTGGTAGATTGTGCAAATACATGCAGTTCCAGTGGCTACGTTCATTTATACTGCAATAGTATTGCTGTAACAATGTTTTAATGATCATATATATGTGTTTCCATTTTTATTGATTTGACATAAATTCACCACATATATTTAAATGTTGAATCAAACGTGAATCGATTAAAATATTCGTTTTGATTCCTTGAATCGGAAAGAATAAATTATTAAAATGTTATCTGTGAATCGAACGGTGATTGTATCATTCCGATTCAAAAATGAATCATGATTGAATCGTTCCAGAAAAGTTGAATCAATAACCAGTCTGCACTCAAGGTCAAGGTGACGTCAGAGGGCGTGGCGGACCGTGTCCAGGTATGTCGGACACATCAAACTTTCGCTTTTAAATACTGTCGGCTACCACGAATTGCGCGATAGGATGGTAGGGGTCAGGGTTTGTACAAACTAGTCTGCTTAGCTTAGGTCCTGACCTCAGAAATCCATCCATTTTCAATGGATTTGGACCAAATTTACAGAATAAAAACTCTTTAATAAAACATAGGTAGAGGCAAAACTCATTATATTAAGGTACACAAGCCTTCCCTATGTAAACATAAGAAATTAATGGGACCTGTCAAAATATACTAAATATACAAAATATTGAGGTTTCGCCCACCGGTCATTCAGACAATTCCCTGAGCCCATTACACACCAAGTATATATGTCACTTTGCAGACCAGGCACAGCCCATCTGTTGTAACCGTTTATACCTGTACGGCAGCGAACACGGCGACGAAGGTGACCAAGAAGAGGGCTCCGAGCACGACCAGGACGGTCACGATGGCGTCCACCGAGCCCTGCACGCCGGCGATCACGTGAACGTTACCACGCAGAATCAGCTGAGGAAGGTCAGACGGGGTCAGGTGGGGGTCAGAGGGCAGCAGGTGGAGGTCAGAGGGCAGCAGATGGGGTTAGACAGGGTCAGATGGAGGTCAGAGGGCATCAGGTGGGGGTTAGACGGGGTCAGGTGGAGGTCAGCAGGTGGGGGTTAGACGGGGTCTGGTGGAGGTCAGCAGGTGGGGGTTAGACGGGGTCAGGTGGAGGTCAGAGGGCACCAGGTGGGGGTCAGACGGGGTCAGACGGACAGTAGCAGCATCTAAACAATGCAGCAAGTTAGATGCACAAGAACAATGCACAATAATGCAGCAGAAGATCAGTGGCACTTCGAGGCAAACTTGATATTTGTTTCTGTGTCAGATACATGTTGCTGGTTCGGAGTCCGCCTACCTTCCAGACACCCCTGACAGGTAGTGGCATGATGCCCTCTCGCCGCTCCTGGAGCCAGACATAGGCCGGCTGCAGAGCTGCCAGCACCGAGGCTCGCCCACCAGACTGCCAGAAGTTGATCACTGCAGAGCGGAAGTGGCAACAGTGGTGTGAGCAACACGAGATACGAAAGGCCACACACATTGTACTGCAACGCGTGTGCCACAATTTAACACCAATTACCTCGGACGCTTCCTTCAAGCGAAGTATTGCCAGCGTAGTAATCTCGCCAAAAGCAAGTCAAAATTAGCACTATTTCAAACCATCCACAATGCATCGAAACCCTAGAGTCACGTAGCATCCAAACAACACTCGTGCATCATTTCAGCGTCGCCAAAACGAGCGACCCGGAGTCCACTCACCTATGCGTTTGAATAAGTAGTAGACTATGACTAATGGCAGCATGGAGAGGAGCCAGATGCGCTGCCATACGACCACCACCAGGCAGCAGTAGGCCACGGCCGTGATGTAGGTGGTGGTTTGCGAGCGGAGAGTCTGTCTCTGGCCGGACGGCCGGCCCGCAGGCTGCCGCACACATGTCAGACAGATTGGTCAACGTAGTCTACAGCGCTGCACACATGGCGGACAGATTGGTCAGCGTAGTCTACAGCGCTGCACACATGGCGGACAGATTGGTCAGCGTAGTCTACAGCGCTGCACACATGGCGGACAGATTGGTCAGCGTAGTCTACAGCGCTGCACACATGGCGGACAGATTGGTCAGCGTAGTCTACAGCGCTGCACACATGGCGGACAGATTGGTCAGCGTAGTCTACAGCGTAGTCTACAGCGTAGTCTACAGCGTAGTCTACAGCGTAGTCTACAGCGTAGTCTACAGCGTAGTCTACAGCGTAGTCTACAGCGCTCGCCGCTCACGGTCTGATCCGAGCATTGTGATGTGCCCTGGTTCATACCAATGCATATTACGCTTACGCGGAGCTTAGACGCTAGCTCATTGGTATGTATACACTGAGAATGAACATACAAGCCATGGAGCTGGGCAGTTGAGGTTCCGACAATGTGAGCGCTCAGTCTCATTGGTATGTATACACTGAGAATGAACATACAAGCCATGGAGCTGGGCAGTTGAGGTTCCGACAATGTGAGCGCTCAGTCTCATTGGTATGTATACACTGAGAATGAACATACAAGCCATGGAGCTGGGCAGTTGAGGTTCCGACAATGTGAGCGCTCAGTCTCATTGGTATGTATACACTGAGAATGAACATACAAGCCATGGAGCTGGGCAGTTGAGGTTCCGACAATGTGAGCGCTCAGTCTCATTGGTATGTATACACTGAGAATGAACATACAAGCCATGGAGCTGGGCAGTTGAGGTTCCGACAATGTGAGCGCTCAGTCTCATTGGTATGTATACACTGAGAATGAACATACAAGCCATGGAGCTGGGCAGTTGAGGTTCCGACAATGTGAGCGCTCAGTCTCATTGGTATGTATACACTGAGAATGAACATACAAGCCATGGAGCTGGGCAGTTGAGGTTCCGACAATGTGAGGTGGGTCGAGCACAAATTCACATTACCAATGGTCTGAAGTGGTTCCGGCTTATTACCTGTGTCTGTGTTGGCGGCCGTAGGTCGGGCGTCTCCCCCGGCTGGTCGCTGATGGCCTGTACAGAGGTTATTGTACAGAGGTTATTACCTGTGTCTGTGTTGGCGGTCGTAGGTCGGGCGTCTCCCCCGGCTGGCCGCTCATGCCCTGTACAGAGGTTTTTACCTGCGCCTGTGTTGGCGGCCGTAGGTCGGGCGTCTCCCCCGGCTGGCCGCTGATGGTCTGTACAGAGGTTATTACCTGTGTCTGTGTTGGCGGCCGTAGGTCGGGCGTCTCCCCGGCTGGCCGCTGATGGTCTGTACAGAGGTTATTACCTGTGTCTGTGTTGGCGGTCGTAGGTCGGGCGTCTCCCCCGGCTGGCCGCTCATGCCCTGTACAGAGGTTTTTACCTGCGTCTGTGTTGGCGGCCGTAGGTCGGGCGTCTCCCCCGGCTGGCCGCTGATGGCCTGTACAGAGGTTATTACCTGCGTCTGCGTTGGCGGACGTAGGTCGGGCGCCTCCCCCGGCTGGCCGCTGATGGCCTGTAGAGGTTATTACCTGTGTCTGTGTTGGCGGCCGTAGGTCGGGCGTCTCCCCCGGCTGGTCGCTGATGCCCTGTACAAAGGTTTTTACCTGTGTCTGTGTTGGCGGCCGTAGGTCGGGCGTCTCCCCCGGCTAGCCGCTGATGGCCTGTACAAAGGTTATTACCTGTGTCTGTGTTGGCGGCCGTAGGTCGGGCGTCTCCCCCGGCTGGCCGCTGATGGTCTGTACAGAGGTTATTACCTGTGTCTGTGTTGGCGGCCGTAGGTCGGACGTCTCCCCCGGCTGGCCGCTGATGGCCTGAACAGAGGTTATTGTACAGAGGTTATTACCTGCGTCTGTGTTGGCGGCCGTAGGTCGGGCGTCTCCCCCGGCTGGCCGCTCATGCCCTGTACAGAGGTTTTTACCTGCGTCTGTGTTGGCGGCCGTAGGTCGGGCGTCTCCCCCGGCTGGTCGCTGATGGCCTGTACAGAGGTTATTGTACAGAGGTTATTACCTGTGTCTGTGTTGGCGGCCGTAGGTCGGGCGTCTCCCCCGGCTGGCCGCTGATGGCCTGTACAGAGGTTATTGTACAGAGGTTATTGCCTGCGTCTGTGTTGGCGGCCGTAAGTCGGGCGTCTCCCCCGGCTGGCCGCTCATGCCCTGTACAGAGGTTATTACCTGCGTCTGTGTTGGCGGCCGTAGGTCGGGCGTCTCCCCCGGCTGGTCGCTGATGGCCTGTACAGAGGTTATTGTACAGAGGTTATTACCTGTGTCTGTGTTGGCGGCCGTAGGTCGGGCGTCTCCCCCGGCTGGCCGCTGATGGCCTGTACAGAGGTTATTGTACAGAGGTTATTGCCTGCGTCTGTGTTGGCGGCCGTAAGTCGGGCGTCTCCCCCGGCTGGCCGCTCATGCCCTGTACAGAGGTTATTACCTGCGTCTGTGTTGGCGGCCGTAGGTCGGGCGTCTCCCCCGGCTGGTCGCTGATGGCCTGTACAGAGGTTATTGTACAGAGGTTATTACCTGTGTCTGTGTTGGCGGCCGTAGGTCGGGCGTCTCCCCCGGCTGGCCGCTGATGGCCTGTACAGAGGTTATTGTACAGAGGTTATTGTACAGAGGTTATTGCCTGCGTCTGTGTTGGCGGCCGTAGGTCGGGCGTCTCCCCCGGCTGGCCGCTGATGGTCTGTACAGAGGTTATTACCTGTGTCTGTGTTGGCGGCCGTAGGTCGGGCGTCTCCCCCGGCTGGCCGCTGATGGCCTGTACAGAGGTTATTGTACAGAGGTTATTACCTGCGTCTGTGTTGGCGGCCGTAGGTCGGGCGTCTCCCCCGGCTGGCCGCTCATGCCCTGTACAGAGGTTTTTACCTGCGTCTGTGTTGGCGGCCGTAGGTCGGGCGTCTCCCCCGGCTGGTCGCTGATGGCCTGTACAGAGGTTATTGTACAGAGGTTATTACCTGTGTCTGTGTTGGCGGCCGTAGGTCGGGCGTCTCCCCCGGCTGGCCGCTGATGGCCTGTACAGAGGTTATTGTACAGGTTATTGTACAGAGGTTATTGCCTGCGTCTGTGTTGGCGGCCGTAGGTCGGGCGTCTCCCCCGGCTGGCCGCTGATGGCCTGTAGAGGTTATTACGTTTGTCTGTGTTGGCGGCCGTAGGTCGGGCGTCTCCCCGGCTGGCCGCTGATGGTCTGTACAGAGGTTATTACCTGTGTCTGTGTTGGCGGCCGTAGGTCGGACGTCTCCCCCGGCTGGCCGCTGATGACCTGTACAGAGGTTATTGTACAGAGGTTATTACCTGCGTCTGTGTTGGCGGCCGTAGGTCGGGCGTCTCCCCCGGCTGGCCGCTCATGCCCTGTACAGAGGTTTTTACCTGCGTCTGTGTTGGCGGCCGTAGGTCGGGCGTCTCCCCCGGCTGGTCGCTGATGGCCTGTACAGAGGTTATTGTACAGAGGTTATTACCTGTGTCTGTGTTGGCGGCCGTAGGTCGGGCGTCTCCCCCGGCTGGCCGCTGATGGCCTGTACAGAGGTTATTGTACAGAGGTTATTGCCTGCGTCTGTGTTGGCGGCCGTAGGTCGGGCGTCTCCCCGGCTGGCCGCTGATGGCCTGCACAGAGGTTATTACCTGTGTCTGTGTTGGCGGCCGTAGGTCGGGCGTCTCCCCCGGCTGGCCGCTGATGGCCTGTACAAAGGTTATTACCTGTGTCTGTGTTGGCGGCCGTAGGTCGGGCGTCTCCCCGGCTGGCCGCTGATGGCCTGTAGAGGTTATTACCTGTGTCTGTGTTGGCGGCCGTAGGTCGGGCGTCTCTCCCGGCTGGTCGCTGATGGCCTGCACAGAGGTTATTACCTGTGTCTGTGTTGGCGGCCGTAGGTCGGGCGTCTCCCCCGGCTGGCCGCTGATGGCCTGCACAGAGGTTATTACCTGTGTCTGTGTTGGCGGCCGTAGGTCGGGCGTCTCCCCCGGCTGGCCGCTGATGGCCTGCACAGAGGTTATTACCTGTGTCTGTGTTGGCGGCCGTAGGTCGGGCGTCTCCCCCGGCTGGCCGCTGATGGCCTGCACAGAGGTTATTACCTGTGTCTGTGTTGGCGGCCGTAGGTCGGGCGTCTCCCCCGGCTGGCCGCTGATGGCCTGTACAAAGGTTATTACTTGTGTCTGTGTTGGCGGCCGTAGGTCGGGCGTCTCCCCGGCTGCCGCTGATGGCTTGTAGAGGTTATTACCTGTGTCTGTGTTGGCGGCCGTAGGTCGGGCGTCTCCCCCGGCTGGTCGCTGATGGCCTGTACAGAGGTTATTGTACAGAGGTTATTACCTGCGTCTGTGTTGGCGGCCGTAGGTCGGGCGTCTCCCCCGGCTGGTCGCTGATGGCCTGTACAGAGGTTATTGTACAGAGGTTATTACCTGTGTCTGTGTTGGCGGCCGTAGGTCGGGCGTCTCCCCCGGCTGGTCGCTGATGGCCTGTACAGAGGTTATTGTACAGAGGTTATTACCTGTGTCTGTGTTGGCGGCCGTAGGTCGGACGTCTCCCCCGGCTGGTCGCTGATGGCCTGTACAGAGGTTATTGTACAGAGGTTATTACCTGTGTCGGTGTTGGCGGCCGTAGGTCGGGCGTCTCCCCCGGCTGGCCGCTGATGGCCTGTAGAGGTTATTACCTGTGTCTGTGTTGGCGGCCGTAGGTCGGGCGTCTCCCCCGGCTGGCCGCTGATGGCCTGTACAGAGGTTATTACCTGTGTCTGAGTTGGCGGCCGTAGGTCGGGCGTCTTCCCCGGCTGGTCGCTGATGCCCTGTACAGAGGACCCGGCCGGTACCGTCACCTCCTCCTCCTCCTCCTCCACCGCCCCCTCTGACTGCAGGGTCCGCGGCCGGGTCCGGCTCCGGGGTGTGGAGGTCATCCCCTGCCCGGCAGTCGGCATATACGGTCAGACACATGTCAATGTCACACTACATCTCACATGGCTCGCGAAAATCGGCGTCATAAAAAACATTTAAGGCAGCAGAATCAGCCGTTACAAGGTGTCAACTACAAACAATGATGTCTGCGTCTAGTAGACAGCGAATCGCTGGTATACACCAAGCCCGTTACCGTTCTGACTAAGCTGAATCAGAGCAGTGAGCACAGCGTGCGCGCTGATCGTAGACGGCCACGCAGCGGCTGAAGACCCACCTTCTGCGCCAGGAAGGCGGCGGCGCGGCTGCTGCTGCCGGCTCCGGTGGGCGTGTCCTCGGGACCGGCGGGCGTGGTCCCTGGGTCGGCTGGCGACTGCGCGATGGAGGACGGCATGCTGCCCGGAGAATCGCCGGGACTCTGCGGCTCAGTCTGGTCGGCAGGGTCGGCCGCCGGTCCCTGTTCGGTCAGGACTGGCTCCGCAGATGACTGGGAAGAGGCCGTGTACCGGGTCAGACACTGGTCTGCATCGCCTGTGGAGTTTGGACACAGCAGGAAAACTGGACACAGAGCAGGACACACATACAAACTGGACACAGAGCAACAGGTGTCACACAAGTATGACCAAAATGGCAGCTGAGAGTTTTACCAACATAACCACGATGTCACGTGGTTCAAAAACGTCTGTGTATATTTTACTCTGACTAATCCAAACAGTACAGCTGTCAAGAGTTGTAGGTACTCATTTCCACTGCTGTGGCTATCGCATGTAAGTGTTGGAAAGACCAAATTACCTGCGTGACTTACCTGATCGCGGGTGACGGATTCGTCGTACATAATCGCTATGATGGTCTTGGACATGGACACATTGATGCCTGGGGAGGCGTAATCACAGGAGAGTTAGGAGAAACGAAAGACAAGCTAGTCAAACAGCCGCTCGTCGGCTCCAGCTTTTAATACTGGGAATACATGCAGCACTGAGTGACGGTCTGTGCTGAGTCCCATGTCAGGGACTGGGGCGGGTGGCGTGCAGGCGGCTTAATCTGCTCTAAATCATTCAACTCACGCACCACCGGTAATTTGTCGAATTTGTATCTGCACGTAGTCACTCGCTACCACCGGTAATTTGTTCGAATTTGTATCTACACGTAGTCACTCGCTATCAGTTGCACAACAACAAACAAGCTCTAGCAAAGTACATACCTTGATGGGATAGAACTAGAACACAGTGGCAAACTAATTTATAAATCTGAATTTCTGAAAGTACCCTCTTCCTCCCAATGTGCCGTCATCCCTGCCCTCCCCGTCCTCCCGAATAACCGACCGCGTCCCAGTGCGGCGGTAGCCCGAGCTGGCGGCAGCGGTCGGTGCACTCGCCTTCGTCCTGCTGCTCTCGCCTCCGAGCCAGTACCTCGGTGACAAAGCCCACTGCCATCAGCGCCACCAGCGCCACGAACATGGGTCCGGCCAGCGCGCCGGCCAGGCCCGAGAGGAAGCCGAGCAACAGCAGCCAGCAGGGCACGGCCAACCGCCGGGTGGACGGCGACCAGAAGAACGCCACGGCGACCACGTACCCTGCCAGCACGCTCCAGCACTGACGGATAGCACAGGTCAGGTTAGCTTCCACCACCGCCACCGCGTGCCTGGCTCGCAGCGGCCAGCACTGATGTCAGGTCAGGTCAGGCTATACCATACACACAATATCAGGCACCTACCAGCCAGGCCATGACGTCCACACTAGTCCGGTTCAGGTCATGGCAGAACCTCAAGAACATTTTTATCCGCACATAATACGGACATCCACAGATGGCGATTGCGACCGTCTTAAAAGTAAAGTTGCCTTGGTCAGAACTCTGAACCACTCGTACCGAGTGCCCGGCCCTCTCCTTCGGCCACTAACCAGCAGTTTGTTGTAGAAGATGCTGGTGAGTATCCAGAGCAGGTTTCCGACCAGCCCCTGACTGACCAGCCACACCATGGCCAGCAGCACACTCGGCGTGTAGAACCACACCACGTTCACCACCGCGATCGCCACCACAAACGCGGCCAGGGCGCGGATGTGACGCACCGCCGTGTTGCCGATCGCATCCGTGGCGGCGTCGAACGCCCACACAGGCGCCAGCAGTGCGTGCAGAAAGAGCGGCGAGCCGCTGCGCTCGAGGTCGGCCATCCAGCGGCGCGCGGCCGCCGCCAGTCGCCGCTTCACCGGGTGGATGACGGTGCCGAGCAGCAGCGCCCACAGCAGCGGCTTGATGAACGGCTGGAACACGGCGTACGTGGCCAGCCCGATGCTACCCACAGTGATGACGCCGGCCAGAGCGGCCACGTTGAACAGTGCCTGTTTGACGCCCTTCTCGTGGCTGGGTGGAATATAGCTGAAGACGCTCTCCAGTGGCGTGCGAGCCGCGCCCGCCGACGCCATGATGACCGGCCAGCGATCACCAGTCGCCAGTCACTGGGCGGCACACAGGAGACTGATGATAGGTATTGGTGGTATAATCTGTGAACAGGAGAGGGTGGTAAATTGACTCTGATGCCATGGCAGCTTGCCAGCAGTCACTGCACTCAGCAAGGGAGGCTGACAGCTAGCTGTAGTGTCTTCTGTAAACAGGGAGAGTAGTGAAGCAGGTGTGCCATCATATGTTAACCTAGGGGTTTATACATTGCCCATAATGTACTGATCATTTCAAGTATTGATATGAGACCAGTGTAGGCTTGGTTTCACTATCCAGAGTCAACTGTCAGTCAAAGTGTGTGGGTGGAATGTAGCTGTAGACGTGGTATAATCTGTGGGTGGAATGTAGTATGTGTGCTATGTCTCTTTGGGAACATTTGGACTCTTTTGATTTGGTAACATCTTGTGGGCAAAAACTTATGCCTCAATGAAAAGTTTGCTATGTTTTGAGTTTAAAATATTTTAAGGAGGAACAAAATAAAATACAATAATCAAATTAATTCAACTTTATGGTCAAGCCCTAGTGAGCTTAATCTATTCAACCAATAAATAAAGCAAAGAGTGACACCCTCATGTCACCAATTTTGACCAAAATTGGTATATAGGGTAATCTGGGGAGCTGTAACATGTTGTAAAAGTTATACCGTGATCCAAACAGTGGTTCAGAAGATATTGCCTCAGTCATTTTGCAAGGTCACAGTGCAGGTTAATCTTTGTCTGACCATATTGCGGGGAATTTATGGCACAATCAGTGGCGGCGGATCGTATTTTCGGATGGGGGGGGGGGGCAACACAAAAAAAAAACAGGGGACTCCTCACTCCTCAGCCAAAGGGCCCCTCAAAACTATTGAGAACTATTGAAACCCTCCCACGGTCAAAGGCCCCCACCAATTTTTTTTCTCGAGAAATGGCATCTCCTCGGATTTAGGCCACTATATTTTGCTGGGCCCCTAAATGGTCGCAAATACGTCGGACAGACCCATGTTGAAGTCTCACGCCTTCCGAGCCCCCCTCAGGTCTACCGAGGGCCCCTCAGGCCTACCGAGGGCCCCTCAGGCCTACCGAGGGCCCCTCAGGCCTACCGAGGGCCCCTCAGGCCTACCGAGGGCCCCTCAGGCCTGCCAAGGGCCCCCTCAGGCCAACTGGTGGCCTTCTGTCGGCCTTAGAGGTCCCCTCAGACTGGCTGGGGGCACCTCGGGGCCCTCGGTCAACTTCTTGGAGGGCCCCTCTTACAAATTTATGGGGGGGGGGGCAAAATCATATGTTTGCCTCCCCCCCCCCCCCCCCCCCCCAACTTCTTGAGTGTGGGGGCGGGGGCAGCTGCCCCCCCCCCCCCCCCCTTATCCGCCGCCACTGGACACAATTCAAATTTGTCATATATTATTTGAATGGTAATGAGATACTCTACAAGATGGTACTGTTAGATTTTTGACTTTTCAAAATAGTGATGCAAACAAATGTAGTTAAGCAACCATGATCACGATGAATGCAATTAAGCATTTTTCTAGATAAGCATGTACAGGGTTTATGCATAATTGTAAATTGAAACCCAATCTTAAACAAGCACCCTCTTAAATTACATAGAACACTTAGAATCACACTTCGCACAAGCAATGGATGAGGTGGTGTGATGGTAATTTGGATGCAAGGTTACACTTATCGATATTGTATCGTGTCTAACTGATTATTCTAATTTCTTCCAGGTGATATTGCAATAAATGGCAAAACTCTCTCCAGAGTCTCATTAATGGCGCAGTCGGTATTTTGAATCCGAACCCACACCCGAGCCATGAGTGACGCTCCAGGTGATGACAAGTCGGAGCAGATGGCAGCAGTGCTGCAACTGATGCAACAGCAAGCAAGGCCAGCTTATTGAGATGTTGGTGCAGTCCCACACCATTCCTGTACTCAATGAGCAAGTTGCGTCTACCCACCCAACCAGTGCAGCTGAGGCCGGCTCAGCCAGGGTACAGAAGGCAGTGCGACCCACCGTACACATCGACATGCCAGAAGCTAAGTGGCAGTTCTTCATGTATGACTGGAATACATGAGAGCTACAAACATATCAGGACAAGCAGTTGGAGACCAGCTCATTGATGCTTGCTCAGAGGAACTGCGTGAGGATGTCTTCCGATCCATGGGAGAGACAATGACGAGTGCAGATGAGACAAGGCTCCTCAGTGAAATCAAAAAGCTGGCAGTGAGATCTCATCGCAAAATCACCAACAGGTATGGCATGCTGATGATGAGCCAGGGACATGATGAGACAGTGACTCAATATGTGACCCGCCTCCGAGGGCAGGGGACATGATGAGACAGTGACTCAATATGTGGCCCGCCTCCGAGGGCAGGGGATATGATGAGACAGTGACTCAATATGTGGCCCGCCTCCGAGGGCAGGGGACATGATGAGACAGTGACTCAATATGTGGCCCGCCTCCGAGGGCAGGGGACATGATGAGACAGTGACTCAATATGTGGCCCGCCTCCGAGGGCAGGGGACATGATGAGACAGTAACTCAATATGTGGCCCGCCTCCGAGGGCAGGGGACATGATGAGACAGTAACTCAATATGTGGCCCGCCTCCGAGGGCAGGGGACATGATGAGACAGTAACTCAATATGTGGCCCGCCTCCGAGGGCAGGGGACATGATGAGACAGTGACTCAATATGTGGCCCGCCTCCAAAGGAAGGGGGCATGATGAGACAGTGACTCAATATGTGGCCCGCCTCCGAGGGCAGGCAGCCCTGTGCGAGTACAATGTCACATGCCCCCAGTGCAACACTGCGGTCTACTATGGTGAAGAAGCCATCAACGACCAGCTCACTCGTGGGCTCGCATCCAAGGACACACAAGAGGAGGTCCTTGCCAGAGGCTCAGACCTGACCACCCAGCAGCAGATCATAAACTTTGTAGCTGCCAAGGAAAGTGCCAGAGCCTCTCACGATGCTCTAATGGGCGCCGGCGCGCCTGTGTCTATCAACGCCAGACAGTCACAGTACCAGCGTCAAAAGAAGACCAGACCGTCTTCAGCTTCACCTACAAACACCAGGGACTTCTGTGAGCACACGGCCCTGCCAATGTTGCATGGGGATAGTCTCCGCATCATCGTGAAGCCTGACGCGGCTCCGACGGCTGTCCACACGCCCATACCCGTCCCGGTACATTGGCGAGGTCAGGTCAAGTCTGACCTGGACAGGGACGTAGCACCAGGAGTCATAGAACCTGTCCCACTTGGCACACCAGCCACGTGGTGCCACAGAATGGTTATCGTGCCGAAGAAAGACGGCAAACCGAGACGCACAGTAGACCTGCAGTCTCTGAACGGCGCGTCTGTTCGTCAGACTCATCATGTGGAGTCGCCTTTCCGGCAGGCCTCCCGTGTCCCTCCCAACACGTTCAAGACTGTTATTGATGCCTGGAATGGCTATCACTCGGTCCTCTTGGATCCGGACACCCGCGAGGCCACCACTTTTATCACACCGTGGGGGCGATACAGATACAGGACCGCCCCTCAGGGGTATCTGGCCGCAGGGGACGGATACACAGCACGGTTCGACGGGATCATTGCCGGATTTCCAAACGTCACCAAGTGTGTGAACGATTCACTACTGTGGGCCAGCACAGTGGAGGAGGGTGTCCTCCAGACCTGTCGCTACCTCAGCCTCTGCTGTGAGAACGGAATCACGTTTAATTCAAAGAAGTGCTGCTTCTCGCGGCCCGAAGTCGAGTTCGTCGGCTTCAAGCTGACATCCTCTGGAGTATGTCCGTCTGACCAGTTCCTCCATGGAGAGCATCCGCGACTTCCCAAGGCCCACGTACATCACTGGACACCAGCATCCGAAGCTGGTTCCGCTTCGTGAACCAGGCATCCTACGCGTTCTCCATGACACCGGTCATGATATCATTCCGGGAGCTGCTGAAGCCCGGGCGTCCCTTCTACTGGGGCAGTCAGCTGGAGGACCTATTTCAGCAGTCCAAGGAGGTGATCCTCGGCGGTATCAGGGAGGGCGTGCGGTGTTTTGAGATAGGCCGTCCCACCTGCCTGTCCACAGACTGGTCAAAGGACGGCGTCGGCTTCCTCCTGACACAGAAGCACTGCGAGTGCCAACCAGTGTCGCCTCACTGCTGCCAGCCTGGGTGGAAGCTGGTGTTTGCTGGGTCTCAATTCACATCCCCGCCGAGTCCAGATATAGTCCAGGTGGAGGGTGAGGCTCTGGCGGTCATGGATGCACTCGAGAAGTGCAAGTACTTCGTTCTCGGATGTTCGAATCTGATCATGGTGTCAGACCACAAGCCTCTGACTAAGATATTAGGCGATCGGAAGTTAGAGGACATATCTAACCCACGTCTCCTCAACCTGAAGGAAACATGTCTAAGGTATCAGTTTCGGATCGTACACGTCCCGGGGCGTTGGCATCAGGGGCCATACGCGATGTCGAGGAGTCCGGTGGGCCCCCCGATCTGTACGAGACCTGCCATTCCGTCCCAGCGCGCAGACGAGGTCCAACTTGACGCAGCTATTGCTGCAGACGAGGCCGTGCACGCCGCCACGGTGGGTGCGCTGGGATCCCACGAGAGTCTCAAGGCTGTAACGTGGGATCGGATGTCAGACGCTGTGGTAGCTGATAAGGAGATGGGCGACCTCTTGGCCACCATCCGTCGCGGGTTTCCCGTATCTCGTAACACGGTCCTAGGCTGGGGTGCGGAGTGGAAAATTATGGCTAAAAATAAGCATAAAGGGTGGAAAATTCAACCCAAAAACATATGTACTCAGCTTTATCAATATCCAATTACCCGCTCACCAGAATTAGTAATTAGGTATCTACCTACGCCCATTATAACCTATCTTTCCCTGTCCCCATCATTACATCCATAAATCAGTATCAGGGTTCCAAATTCCAATATGCAATACATTTGAAAAGGAGTGGAAAATTAACAGTAAAACTTGGGAAAAGAGTGGAAAATAGTATCCATAGGGTGTCGTTTTCCACTCCAAATTGCTTAATGCTAGGACACTCGTGATATGCTGCCGCCTCATCTACGCGAGTTTTGGAAGGTTCGAGCGGATCTCACAACTCTCGACAATGTGCTTAAAGACGCGCATTTGTTGTTCAAGACGCGCATTGTTGTTCCCAAGGCCCTCAGAGCAGAGGTTCTGGAGGCCCTTCATTCGGCCCACCAGGGAGTGGCCGGGATGAAGGCTCGGGCCGAGGCCACTGTGTACTGGCTGGGAATGAGCGCGGTCATTGTGCAACGCCGAAGCCAGTATCGCAAGGGTCACACGAACTGTCCATCCCAGCCGGATGCACGTGCCACCTCGACGGACCCGCCTCAATTCCCGTCTGAGCGGGTCTGTGCAGATTACTGCACTATTGCTAGTACCCAGTATCTGATTCTGGTCGATAGATACTCGGGCTGGGCGCTGGCTGTCTGTCTTCTGCTATGGGGCTACTTCACACACAGTTCGCAGAGTGCTGACGATTTAGTGTTATGTCTGAGAGAATATTTCCAGACATTCGGCGTCCCAGTCGAACTATCCTCGGATGGAGAACCGACTTTTGTCGCCAGCAAGACACAGACATCCCTGAGGAACTGGGGTGTTCGCCACCGTGTGTCGTCGGTGGCCTTCGCTCACAACAACTCCAGGGCAGAGCTCGGCGTGAAGTCCGCAAAGCGCATGATTCGGGATAACACTGGCCCGAAAGGCAGACTCAACACGGATCGGTTCGCAAGAGCTCTGCTGGAACACAGAAACACGCCGGACCCCGACACTGGTCTGTCTCCGGCGCAGGTCATCTATGGACGCCAGATCAGGGATTTCATTCCCTCTCTCCCTGGCAACTACAAACCGCGTAAGGAGTGGCTGTTGGCTGCTCACGATCGCGAGATCGCACTCGCCAAGAGACACTCCAGGGAGCTAGAGAAGCTCCAGGACTATGTGAGGAAGTTGCCACCTTTAGAAGTAGGCGACTACGTCCTGATCCAAAATCAGACTGGGCCCCGGCCCCTCAAATGGGACAGAACCGGTCTGGTCGTTGAGGCTAGGAATTTTAATCAGTACATGATCAGAATCGATGGCTCGGAGCGGTGCTCGCTCAGAAATCGGAAACTTATCAGCAAAATCTAGCCTGTCATGACTGTGTCCGTTCCTGGCCACCAACCGCGGTCACCACCTGTTTGTCCGCCTCTCTCTGACCCGGCACGCAACACATCCACTGACAGCGATAATGGCTCTGCCTCGACACAGTCGATCCCAACCCCGCGGTCACCTCAGTCATTCGCGGACCACGGCCCCGCGACCAGTTCGCGGTCACCTCAGTCGTCCGTGGACCACAGCCCCGCGACCAGTCCGCGGTCACCTCAGTCGTCCGCGGACCACAGCCCCACGACCAGTCCGCGGTCACCTCAGTCGTCCGCTGACCCCGCGACAAGTCCGCGGTCACCTCATTCACGACCACACCACTCATTGCCTCGGTCCCCCATTACCTCACCATTGTACAGCTGCCCGTCGCTAGTACTCCTGGCACCGCCGCCCACCCACATCCGCCGCCACCTTCATCACCGGATGGTGCTGCACGTCCGCCCGTCTCACCACCCACACCGCCACCCGCGGAACACGGTCCCGTCACCCCACAACTGCACGTTAGGTGGTCCAACAGAACCCGGCGGGGTCCGCGCGCACTTCGTCTGCAGCTACATGGGGCTTATCACCACGTGGTACAAATGTAGTGGCTGGTGATAGGTATAGAACACATTACGTCACGACCTATGTGATTCAATCGGATCAGTGTGTGTGCGCGGGCGATGTGACGGAAATTTGAGACTGCCACTGAACATTGATATCATTATGTTAGTTATGTCTGTTACATCTGTGCGGGATAATAAGTTTGTGTAGAGTTATAGAGCTTCTCTGAACATTGACATCATTATGTTGGTTATATTTGTGTGGCAAAATAAGTTTGTTGAGCATTGTTGTGTTTCCATTTGATTGTGTGGCATGGATGTGATGCTTCTCCAACATGTTACTAGTGGTGTTAGTGATGGTGTTGGTTTTCTTCTGAAGACTTCAGCCACTGGCCTATGTCTTAAAGGGGGGGGGGGGGCATTATCGATATTGTATCATACCTAATTTATGTTTCTAATTTCTTCCAGGTGATATTACAATAAATGGCAAAACACTTCAGTCTCATTAAAGCACAACTGCTCAGCAACTGCGACCACAACTACAACTAGTGGCTGTGTGTATACAGAATAGTCTGTGTGGCACTTAACACCATGCTAATGAAGATAAACCATTGATATTCCGCTTTTGCAACCTTTATATAGCAAATTGAATATTGTATACTAATTCTACACATCTGATTTCATCAGAACTGCACTCAAAACAGGGACATTATCAGTACTTACCTGACAATAATGTTTTTTATCACCAGTCAATAGCCTCAGCTGACCGCCCGCAACGACTCCGCCATTACAATTAAATGTAAACAGTGTGGGCGCAGAAAGGTGTCAGATACTGGCTATCATATGACGTCATATGTATCTGGTCGACCACTAAACCCTATCATGCTCTCACTAAACCTCTGTTCCTTGCGGAGCGCAGGACTTGTATTTGAGACCGGAAGGTCGGCCGCACAGCGGCCGATATAT
>JAXIVJ010006782.1:62500-64672 GCA_036785665.1 Chirona hameri | reverse complement strand
GGTAGGTAGGTAGGTAGGTAGGTAGGTAGGTAGGTAGGTATGTATGTATGTATGTATGTATGTATGTATGTATGTATGTATGTATGTATGTATGTATGTATGTATGTATGTATGTATGTATGTATGTATGTATGTATGTATGTATGCATGCATGTATGTATGTATGTATGTATGTATGTATGTATGTATGTATGTATGTATGTATGTATGTATGTATGTATGTATGTATGTATGTATGTATGTATGTATGTATGTATGTATGTATGTATGTATGTATGTATGTATGTATGTATGTATGTATGTATGTATGTATGTATGTATATATATATATATATATATATATATATATATATATATATATATATATATATATATATATATATATATATATATATATATATATATATATATATATATATATATATATATATATATATATATATATATATATATATATATATATATATATATATATATATATATATATATATATATATATATATATATATATATATATATATATATATATATATATATATAACGGAATATATGTTGGAGCAGCACATATGGACGATTCCAAAACTAAGTTTCAAATAATACCACCATTTTTGGCTGACTCATGGCTCCAAAGTATGAGTACCCAACTAACGACACATTTTTTAAATTGCGTTATTTTTATCTGCATTGGCCAGATACGAACAAATAAACATCATCACCGTATTTCTGAGACAAAATTAGTCCAGAAACATACCTTTTCTTTAGATTTATCAATTGGGAGTTTTTAATCTTTGCGACCTGACCTTGACCTGAACTTGACAGCAACTTCACTTAAGTAAGAATGTATCGGTACTCGGTAGTTTATTGGCTCTTACTTGAGGTCGGGTGGTAGAATAATTATCACTATCGAATTCTACGAAGATTCAGGATGGGATAATTTATAAAATAATATATAATTCATAAAACATGTATCGTGTGACTCGTAGATATTTAGCGCATGCCGCATATTGACCTTGTGTGACCTGACCTTGACCTTGACTTTCGCTTGCAGTCTCACTTTTGTTTAAGCGGGATATATATTATACCTTCCAGAGCACTTTTGGGCAATAATGATCGCAATCGAAGGCTTATGATGGGAAATATAGCCTATAAGCTCATGTAGGTACGTCGATTTTGACATTTGACCTGACCGTGACCTGACATCAATTGCACACTTAGTGATGCTTTTATAGACCTGTGGCTTTCTTAAAAGAAATAGTTCACCTTCGGAAAATTTCAGAACACGATTTTATTATATATTTTTTAATACAGTTTCTTTTTTTCTTTTCAAAAATAGTCCTACATCGCGCCAATTCAGGACAGAAGGTCGTAAATTATTAATTGTATGGTGTCGTTATTGGTCTGCCCATGCTCCATGCAGTGCTGGCACTTTCAGACGGTACGGTATATCATATATGCGCCCCATTCCTTCGCCAAAAAGTCAAATATCGTCGGCTGGAGTCTTTTCAGCCAAGAAAAGTTGCGGATAAGGATTTCTCAACACGGGCTACAAAACTGCTATTTCAGTTCAAACCCCATGTTGAAGGTGAACTATTTCCTTTAACCCGCGGCGTGAGGGGGTGGGGCGTTTGGACGCCCCCAAGTTATTTTTGGAGTTAGCGGGAAAACGGTAGCACGCAAACGGTAGCCGTATTTGGCACAGATGCTTGGGTGCCAATTACGTTCATGGCGTGATTTTTTTTCGGATCTTATCATGTCAGTTAACCAGAGGCCGGATTCCCATGCCGACTTACGAATAATTTTATTCGTAAGTCGTTCATTTGGGATTACCATCTCACTACTTACGAAAGTTTTCAACTCTGCCGACAAATTACGAATTTGGGGATTCCCATCTCTTTCATATATTTATAAGGGGACTAAAAGCCAATAGCTGCAAGCTATTTTCTATAGGGAAGAGCAAGTGTTGGGCGCGAGTCAACTGCAGAATTTCGGCCACTTACTCGAGAGACGGTATAATACCGATTTAAGAAAATTATTACGAAAAAACTTAGGAATTTTCGTAAGAATTTCATAGATGGGAATCGACGTCCTACCCCCAGGTGTTCGATGACCATAGGCGTACCCAAGGGGGGGGGGGATTCCCCCCTGAAGGTCCGTACGTGCCCCCTTTGGTTA
>JAXIVJ010006782.1:30000-57500 GCA_036785665.1 Chirona hameri | reverse complement strand
GGAGTACCCCTGTCCTCTGCAGTACCCCTGTCCTCTGGAGTACCCCTGCCCTCTGGAGTACCCCTGTCCTCTGCAGTACCCCTGTCCTCTGGAGTACCCCTGTCCTCTGCAGTACCCCTGTCCTCTGGAGTACCCCTGTCCTCTGCAGTACCCCTGTCCTCTGTTGTACCCCTGTCCTCTGCAGTACTCCTGTCCTCTGCAGTACCCCTGTCCTCTGGAGTACCCCTGTCATATGCAGTACCCCTGTCCTCTGTTGTACCCCTGTCCTCTGCAGTACTCCTGTCCTCTGCAGTACCCCTGTCCTCTGCAGTACCCCTGTCATCTGCAGTACCCCTGTCATCTGCAGTACCCCTGTCCTCTGGAGTACCCCTGTCCTCTGCAGTACCCCTGTCCTCTGCAGTACCCCTGTCCTCTGCAGTACCCCCGGCGGCGCGTCCTCGCCGGCCGCCCACAGAGCGCCGGTACCATTACTGGTGTTCACCGCCACCCATCATGGCGGTGTGCTAGGCGGCTCATTTAGCGGGCCATTACACGGCGAAAAATTGATTTATACGCCGAGTTTCATTACTCGCTGTCCCATCAGTGCGATATATGAACGCGGCTCACCGATAGGATTAGTGCGACACGATGCAAATGGGGTAATTAACGCCGGAACAGCGGGGCGGCAGAGCGGCCGGCCTGACCCCCGCCGGCACAGCAGTGTCGAGCTCGGCACCGCCGGCACCACATTTTAACCCACCGCGGATAAGTCACCCTGTAAAGAGGTAAGAAGTTCGATATTTTCGACACCCAGCATAACAACGGCCAAACTCTGTTGATAACAGCGATACCCTACAATTGCATGGTCGAATCAGGAGTATAAGAATCCTCCGATGATTGTTGCATTATGGAATTTGTAACTCCAATATTATGGTAGGTTTTCTCATATTACTTGGTGCATTTCATTAGGGAGCCGATTATTCACCTACAAGTTGTTCATAACAAATATAGAATAATAGAACAGCTACATAATAGACTCGTTTTACTGCCAGGTGTCCGTCAGGCAGCATCACTCCACTTTACAGCAGCATACCGGATCTTTCCCTGGACTCAGTGCCGTGACTGTGGCTAGAAACCCTACATTCGTTCTACTTCCAGTTCCAATCCCTCCCCAATGCACTCTCTGAGCGCAGCATTCATAGGGAACCTCCTCGAATGCAGCTGGAGATGACAGTTTGGTCCGACAGCCAGCCACCTCCGACTGACACGCAGCCGACAGTTGTTTGCCTACTAAAGGGACGTTAAATGGACAAAGACGCAGCACCGCGTTAGCCCGTTTAATGCCCTGTGAAATGGGCTCAGGTGTTCGCTGGTCGGGGACACTGAAGACAAGATTTACGCGGCCGACGAAAACAAAACAATTGCTGGGGAAGTGAAAATGGAACCGTAATGGGTTTGTTTCCGTTGTTGTGGCTTGGGACCAGGGACGGAGAGTGGACGACGGGGAGGTCCAGTACAGGCCAGAATAGAACGGCCCGTGGGGAGATTGCCTGGAGCAGGGAGGGGAGGAGGGAGGGGAGGAGGGAGGGAGGCTGGAAGGCGGAAAGGTGGGGAGGGAGCAGCTGGTTCAACCAGGAACAGCAACAATTCCCAACTGAGAATGTGGGACCGCAAGCAAGGAAACTATTCATAGTATCTTCCGTGCGGATTGGAAATAAATAGCTGCAAGTTGTATAGCGGTTGATGGAATTTCAAGCCACGATAAAATGCCACAAATCTCCCTTCGAGGAAGGTCACGGATGCGAACGTAACGTGTTCAGACACCAAAGGGTTGCCAGCATCACACAAGGAGACACCAGTACAAACTAAAAAGACATAAAGCTTCATATTGCTCCAGGCTCCTCATGCCTTGAAATATCCCAGAGGTAGACACTGGACATAGAAACATGTGCATGATCCATAGATCCAAAAATATTCCTCGGCCCATGACGCCACCCTACCAGCCTTATATTTGTTAACAAATCTAGCAACGGGTCTTGGACCCCACCAGTTTACGACAAATGTAAAAGTGGGTATCGGATACCACTAAAGTGATTATACGGGTTATTCCCAGAATAATTGAGTTACATAGTAAAACGTGCTTATAAAGGTGGTAGAAGTCCCACGGTAGCCACATTTTTTTTTCTGGAAATGATCTCTTCTGCACGTGAGGATATTTCGAAGTGCGCGGTAATGTCAACGCGTACTTTCTGCAGGACCGGCTGAGGCAGTCAGTCATCTATTTTATGCTAATAAAAATACCTCACTTATGGCATATTTCCGATAAAATAAGCAATATTTGAACAAATAAACGTTTTGTTCCAACGACAGCAGCAGTTACCTAGTTTTTCCCATAACATTTTATATTTTTCATGAATTTTCATGCCAAACCCCCAAATTCACCACCGCCAAATTATCAACGCTTCCGGCCAGAGATAAGAAAACCACAAAACCTGAACGAACAGTGTGTAGTAATAAAGAGTCCCGTAAGTTTTTAATTGCATAATCATTGTGTGATCAGTGTAGGACTTGCAGATAATTCAAAACTCTAAAATTTATGAAAGTAATACAAGTGGTGGACAGTAATGTAGATCAAGTACTCGTTATCTGATACAAGTCTCGAAAAACGCCAAAGTTTTAACGCTGATAATTGCTGAAATAATGGACTAAATGAGCATTGAAGTCCCTGTGATATGTCTTAAACGTGTGTGAAGCTCATACAACTGCAACAGAGTGCATTTCCTTTCAAGACGGAAACCCGTATAATCACTTTAAATTCACGATACAATTTAGCAACATTGTTAGATTTTAAAACAATGCTAAAAACAACATTAAACAGGGCCTATTTTAACATGTTAACGGGGGGGCAAATTCCTCCCCCCCCCCCGTGAGCCGTTTTGCCCCTCCTCCCCCCCCCCCCCCCGTCAAGGAATGTTGCCCACCTTGATTTCAGTATTTCCATGTCATTTTTCGCTTGATAGGTATTCAATTAATATAAAATATGCTTACCTGGTGATAAATGTGTGTACACATCCAATGGAGATGTCATGATAGTCCTAAGTTTTAGTATTTCCCAGCTAAAATAAGTATCTTTAAATTATTCCCGGAATATCTTGAATTTCAATATCCTTTGAACAATTGCACATTAGCGGCAGAGTGGGGGATATCGGGGGTTGTTGGATCAGGAAGGTCGCCACACAATTTGGAGTGGGTGGGGGCAACTTCTGAGCCGATTGTGTTCAAATTTGGTGTGTGGTTAGCAGGGCTGGAGATCCGGGGGGGGGTCCAGGGGGTCCAATCCAAAAATGAAAACTGGGTGGGGGCCCTCTTGAGCAGAAGAAAGCGGACGGTCATAGGTCAAAATGGGCCCTACACATGCAAAAATGGGAGCTTATAAACCGAGTTAGCCATCTTCAAGTTGGCATGGGTGATCCATGCCGACTTAAAACGACCTGATGGGGCCCTCGGTCGGCCAGAGGCCCTCAGTCGTCCTGAGATGGCCCTTGGCCGGCCTGAGAGGGCCCATAGTCGGCCTGGGGGCTCACAGTCGTCTCCAGGGACCCAGTCGGCCTGAGGGGGGCCTTGGTCGGCGTGAGATGGCCTTCGGCCTGCCTAAGGGGTCCACAGTCGGCCTGAGAGCTCTATGTCGGCCTGGGAGGGCCTTAATTCGGTAAGACAGGACCCTCAGCGTCTTTGAGAGGACCATCGGTCGACCTGACAAAGCTCGCCGCCGGTCTGAGGGGCCTTGCTGGGTCCTCCAAGGTCTTCTACTGTTGGGCAAAATGGGCAATTGCCCTCCCCAAACGAAAAATCAAAACGGTATGCAAATGTATGTTTTTGCCCCTCCCAAAAATCACGACTTGAAAATCTCTACTTTCTCCCCCGCTCACCATCTTCTCGCTGGCGCCCCCTCCCTCCCTCCCCCCCCCCCCCCTCCCCCTCCCCCTGGTAAACAACTCTTCCCTGACCTCCTCCCCCCGCTCAACAACGCTAATTTCGCCACTACCCCGGGGTCCCCTTGTATTGCGGGGGCCCTGTCACTGGTGGGCCCCCTCCAGATTGGACCCCAGACTCAAAAAGAGATCTCCAGCCCTGGTGGGTGGGGATCTATCAGCCGCCACTTTCCCACAAGTCAGGGGTGGGGTGCTTCTGCACGTGCGCACGTGTGCACCACGTATTTGTATCTCAGAAACTACTTCCCTGATCGAGTTGAAATTCACCATACATTTTCTTCGCGTTCGCTCGTCCAGCGCCAACTACGGCGCCTTACTGGTTCGGTAAAAAAGCTATGGAAGAAAAATGACGAATGACCTCAGGGTGAATAGATTTTACCTCGTGAAAGTCACAGGATAAAAATACCACATGAATCTTTGCATTGGCGGAGCCAGAACGGGTGGTTTGGGGGGGAAATTCCAAAAAGTCTCACACAATTCTGAAAACGCATCGGATTGGGCTTGCTTATGCATTGATAACCGATTTAAAGCTAACTTTCCTTAGTAAAAGTTGCTTTGATTTTCTTCTATATCAGGAAATGTGTCAATCTTGCGCCGATTTCAGGCGATGGTGGGGGGTGGGGGGGGGGGGGGTGGCAGGGCAATTACCCATTTTCCCCAACCGTAGATCCGCCACTGGATCTTAGGTGTTTATGACCTGATTAAATCCTGTGAGTATCTAACTGATCGGTCAAACAATGTGGCTGTGGCACGACCTTACATTTTTTGGAGGTGGGATCACTAGACTTGACTTAGTGACGTGACCTGAGGAGACCCGAGGTAAACAAATGAACAGGATTTGGCAGGGACTCGTCTAAGAAAATTTGACTAGAGGGACAGGCTCGAGATAACTTATTTTAATTTCACCTGTTCTTGTCCACGAACAGTCACACTTACTCTTGTTTTTCCATAGTCCATTGATATCGTTCCAACGGGCAGTAATATTAATAAAATTAATAGTTGTGCATTCAAACAATTGTGTTGAGATGATTGATAAACAGACAAATTATACATTGTTATTAACCGCCATTGACTGGGAAGCGTGTAACCCCCATCGCCCTTCACGAACTTTCGTAATTGCTCACAACCAATAGCGCCATCAAAGTGAAACTTTAAGTACCTTTTCTCAAATCAATTTTACGTCTTCCTGTACAACAATGAAGCAATTTCGTCGAGAAAAAAACGTTCAGATATAGCGAATTTAGTGATGTCACTACACACGAGTTGGACGCAAAAATCAGCTAAAATTTAACAGACCGTACAAAGGCCATATTTTGAGAGAAAAAATGGCATAAAAAACTCAAAAGATAAAAAATGGCAAGGGCTACAAAATTGTTATCTCGGAGTTTGAAGAAAAAAAATGGTTTTTGACCCCAAAAAAAATCAAAAAACTATTTGTTTAAGTGCCCACAAATTCAAATTTTTCAAAGATATTAAAACCGTGTTAAATATTAGAGAACCACATATGGGCAATTCCTTTTGTATCACCATTTTTGACTGACTTATGGCTTATGGTTTATGGCATTATGGCTTATGGCTAGTATGGGTAACTCATGCTGTATTTTTTCATTGTCTTGGGGTTGTTTATAACCAGCTGCGAAGAAATGAACGTCACCGCTGCATTTTTAAGGTAAAACTGGCCCAGAAACATGTGTTTTTACTTATATTAATCAATGTCAAATTTTGACCTTATGTGACCTGATCTTGACCTGAGTTTGACACTAACTTCACATAATGAAGTCAGGTGGTAAAATGACTATCACTATCGAATTATACGTGTAACATAACCCATAAAACATATTTCGCATGACTTTCGTATATATTTTGCACATGGTGACCGTGACATTGACATTGACCTTGACTTTTGCCAACAATCTTACTATAGCTCTTGCAAGATGTGTATTATACCTTTGAGAGCACTTTGGGTGATCATGGTCGCAATCGAAGGCTTTGAATGGATAGTACCTATGTCCCATACACTCAAATATCTCGATTTTGACCTTTGACCTGACCGTGACCTCAATGTGAACCTTTAGAGAATGCTTTAGATGTGCTTCATTCAGAGCTTTCGAATGCTGACTTGCGCGTCTCGCTGCGATCATTGGTTCGGAAGACCCCCCCCCCCCCCCCGTCAATGGCGTTCGCCTGAGACATCGCATGAGCGATGGGGGTTACACGCTTCCCAGTCAATGGCGGTTAATAACAATGTATAATTTGTCTGTTTATCAATCATCTCAACACAATTGTTTGAATGCACAACTATTAATTTTATTAATATTACTGCCCGTTGGAACGATATCAATGGATTATGGAAAAACAAGAGTAAGTGTGACTGTTCGTGGACAAGAACAGGTGAAATTAAAATAAGTTATCTCGAGCCTGTCCCTCTAGTCAAATTTTCTTAGACGAGTCCCTGCCAAATCCTGTTCATTTGTTTACCTCGGGTCTCCTCAGGTCAAAGGCGGGTTAATTTTATTGCCAGAATGGACGTGAGGCTACATTTTCAAATTTAGTTTGAAAATGACATCTATACCTACACATAGGCGTACCCAAGAGGGGGGGGGGGTAATTGCCCCCCCCCCCCCCCCCTGAAGGTCCGTACGTGCCCCCTTTGCCGTATGTGCCCCTTTGGAAATAGGGCCCGAAGGGCCCTATTTCGAGGGGAAAAAATACAGTTGAAAATATGTTTCTAAAAATATAGTGGGCCAAATCCGGTGATTATTTTTGGGTGGGGGTACCTTATGCCCCCCTGATAAAAAAAGCTGGAGTGAGTCCTGGGTACGCCACTGTACCTACTTGAAATATACACCATAGTTTAAAAATGCCTACATTTTTTTCTTCTCACTTTATTGGTGTTACTTACAGGAAGGTTCAAATGAATATGACATGACGACATTCATTCATTAGTCATGTTACTTGGTTGTTGTGGCTTGGGACCAGGGACGGAGAGTGGACGACGGGGAGGTCCAGTACAGGCCAGAATAGAACGGCCCGTGGGGAGATTGCCTGGAGCAGGGAGGCGGAGGAGGGAGGCTTTGGAGTAATGCCCAACACTAATCCATCCTTTTGTCCAGTTCATCTAAGCTCCCAAATATATGCTGAAAACTGGGAAAGTGATTATCTTTAAGCTGTACGACTTTCAAAGATGGAATCAATTCGGCAAAACTAGCAGTGATAATGTCATATAAAAATGCACATGCTTTTATTGAAAAATAGGCCTATTTGACCTGCGTCGGTTTCCGCTACGGTGTGTTCTCTTTCATTTTCAGCATATCGCAATGCTCATGATGCTTGTTATCGAAAGCTTTTCTATTACCTATGTCCTATAATATAAAACATCGTTTTAGTTATTATTGTCATTATACACCATCTATCATGAATCAGTTACAACCAGTAAGGCGCCGTAATTGGCGATGAACAAGCGAGCGCGATCGAAATGTATGGTGAATTTCAACTCGATCGGGCAAATAGTTTCTGAGATACAAAAAATGGTGAGCACGTGCGCACGTGCAGAGGCACCACACCCATGACTTGTGGGAAACTGGCGGCTGAAAGATCCCTAACCACACATCACATTTGAACACAATCGGCCCAGCCGTTCCTGAGATATACAATAGGGGTGAGCACGTGCGCACGTGCAGAGACACCCCACCCTGACTTGTGGAAAGGCGGCGGCTGAGAGCTCCCTAACCACACACCAAATTAGAACACAATCGGCTCAGCCGTTCCTGAGATATAGAATAGGGGTGCGCACGTGCGCACGTGCAGAGACACCCCACCCCCGACTTGTGGGAAACTGGCGGCTGAGGGGTCCCTAACTACACATCAAATTTGCACATAATCTGCCCAGCAGTTGCGAAGTTGTTGTGAGCAAACACGTTTCAACACCCATCACGCGGCACTCGCCACGCGCAGTGGTAGTCACCCACATGAGTCGCCACTGGTCTCAAACAGGTTAGGTTGGATGCCCCATCCCACCTAATACTCAGTCATACTCATACTCAGCAAAGAAACCTGTTTGTCAATCGGACGTGCGGTTGCAGAGATATAAGCTTCTCAAAAGCGTCGCCACGGGTCGGGCCGGACCACTCATATTCAGAATTGTCCCATATGCCATGGAAGGACGAGCGATATGTATACCTATGTGTGTGCAGCTGGTCGCATGGCCTATAACAGGGTTGGAGCTTCTCCAGAAAAGTTGGGGGCTGAGCTGGGAAAATCGCTTAAAGTACCATGGAAATCCACAAAAATACATATTTTCCCCCAGTATTGACCCACTTCCTCGTCCAAGTGTGGGGGGGGAGGGGGTGAAGCCACCTCAACTGAATAGGCTCCTACATCCATGGCCTATAACTTGGACAGAATAGTTAAAATGTACATCTCGCCAACAATTATAACCTGTATAAACTTCCCCCCCCCCCCCGTCATTGTTCTTTGCCTCGACTGGGGGGGCAGGAGCCGTGACTGGGGGGGGGGGGGGGTCCCCCGCAGTTAACATGTTAGACGTGTCCCTGGGATTTGGGCAATTGATAGGCAAGCAGTTGTACCAAAAATGGCGGCGCGAAATGGCGTCGTTTTCCGCTATTTCCAAACAAACTAAGGGGGAGGGTATCCGCCCCCACTGGCGGATCCAGGGGGCGGACATCAGGGGAAAATGCCCCCCCCCCCCACAAGAATCTGGGGGGGGGGGGGGGGGGGGGATGCAATACAAGTATCCCCTGCGGGTTCCCTACACTGAACGTGAAAAACAATGATCTTAGGAGAAAACTTCATAAAACGGAAGTTTTTGTTCTTCTCTCAAGTGATTGAATGTGAAGATTGTATGTATCCCTTGCTTTCAATGATAGACAAAACAGCGCACCTGATGCAATTCAAGCAGCCCCGGTGATGCGCGCCCCGCTGGGGGAGGGGCAGAATCTGCCCCTCCCAGATTTTCTCAATAACTTTAAAACTGTGATAGATACCAACGTGAAACTTGCAGTACCTTATACTGCATCAATTGTACGTCTTCTCACCAAATTTCAATGAAATGTATGTAGCATTTTGAGAGATAAAAACGTTTTAATGACGTCATGTCATGCCATTTTTGGTGGAAAACTAAATGTTTGACAAATCGTAAACAATAAAGTTTCAAAGCAAATTGAAGAGAAAAAAAACGTCAAAAGAACGGAAATGACATTCTCTTCCAAATGGCTATCTCGGATGTGATTTTTGAGGTTTTTGACTCAATTTTTTTTCGGAAAATGTCCACAAAATCAATTTTTGTGAATTCAAAAAGTGCATTTCTTAAGCTCGAATACCAAAATAAAGTGACCGGCCCACATCCACGGAGGAAAAAAATGGAGGTACCTTTTTGCCACAAAAATATGCCCCCCAAAAAATGGGGGGCCTTTTTACGTCCCCTAGCAACTGGGGACGGTCCGGCCGTCGGGCTGGCTTCACCTGACCTTCAACGCCGCCTCTGCCACCGGCCGCAGGTCATCCCCGCCCGACACAAATCGCCAGCGCCCCAGCGGCTCGAACCCACCTTGCCAGGGCGAGTTAGATTGTAAGTCCAGCGCTCTCCCGACTGAGCTGCACGGGCCAGACAGTTGGCCTTTTCCCGACTGAGCTGCACGGGCCAGACAGTCGGTCTTTTCCCGACTGAGCTACACGGGCGGACAGTTGGCCTTTTCCCGACTGAGCTGCACGGGCCAGACAGTTGGTCTTTTCCCGACTGAGCTACACGGGCGGACAGTTGGCCTTTTCCCGACTGAGCTACACGGGCGGACAGTTGGCCTTTTCCCGACTGAGCTACACGGGCCAGCCAGTTGGTCTTTTCCCGACTGAGCTACACGGGCGGACAGTTGGCCTTTTCCCGACTGAGCTACACGGGCGGACAGTTGGCCTTTTCCCGACTGAGCTGCACGGGCCAGACAGTCGGTCTTTTCCCGACTGAGCTACACGGGCGGACAGTTGGCCTTTTCCCGACTGAGCTGCACGGGCCAGACAGTTGGTCTTTTCCCGACTGAGCTACACGGGCGGACAGTTGGCCTTTTCCCGACTGAGCTACACGGGCGGACAGTTGGCCTTTTCCCGACTGAGCTACACGGGCGGACAGTCGGCCTTTTCCCGACTGAGCTACACGGGCGGACAGTCGGCCTTTTCCCGACTGAGCTACACGGGCGGACAGTTGGCCTTTTCCCGACTGAGCTACACGGGCGGACAGTTGGCCTTTAAGTAACATTTAACAGCTGTTTGACCATTTGGGTGTTGACCACGAGACTGTGATTTGACTTGTTAAACGGGTCCAGTGCCAGAAGTCCTGGATACTTTTGACGAAAACTTCTAGGTATTAGTAGTTCATACATTGCTGTTACTAATTCCACCCTCAGATGAGAAAGAGCACAATGTATCCAAACCAAAGGCGACACATGCTGTAACTCCAATAACCCATCACGCCTGTTCCTCCCATCCGGGGACCGTCCTCAATGCGGGATATGTCGGTAAGACTGAACCCACAGTGGCGCCCCGCTACCGAGCCTGTGCCCGTTCCCAGTGTCGTGCTCAGGTCGGACAGCCGTCTACGGCAGGTGGCGCCATAACGGCAGCTGCGCCCTAGGCAGGTGGCGCCACGTACGGCAGACGCGCCCTAGGTAGACGGCGCCACATACGGCAGACGCGTCCTAGGCGGATGGCGCCACATACGGCAGACACGCCCTAGGCAGACGGCGCCACATACGGCAGACAGCGCCACATACGGCAGACGGCGCCACATACGGCAGACGGCGCCACATACGGCAGACGGCGCCACATACGGCAGACGGCGCCACATACGGCAGACGGCGCCACATACGGCAGACGGCGCCACATACGGCAGACGGCGCCACATACGGCAGACGCGTCCTAGGCAGATGGCGCCACATACGGCAGACGCGCCCTAGGCAGATGGCGTCACATACGGCAGACACGCTCTAGGCAGACGCCACATACGGCAGACGCGTCCTAGGCAGATGGCGCCACATACGGCAGACACGCCCTAGGCAGATGGCGTCACATACGGCAGACACGCTCTAGGCAGACGCCACATACGGCAGACGCGTCCTAGGCAGATGGCGCCACATACGACCAACGCGCCCTAGGCAGATGGCGCCACACCCGACACCACCGGCCACCGGGATCATCAAACGCCGTATACTCTGCAACTACGGCGGATACCGCGGGCAAGGATTCAGGGAAAGCTCAGCCATTACCAGAGCCGGAGCTTGCTGTGACAGAAGAAACCACTCTTGACCTCGAGTGTAACCCACCAGTAGATGGATAGGGAGTCTCATTTCAAAATTACACTGATGTACCGATCATCCGTTATATTTACGTAAACACACACCATACAACATACTGTAGCAGCCATACCACCGTATTCACCTTCCCGCTTACTTTTCAGACTTGCAGAGGATCAAGACCACCGACCTTCCACGTCATTCACAGACACATACTCCGACGGAAACCAAACACGCACCAGTTGATACCTACAGTGTTATGGCCTAACGTTTGAGCTTTCGCTTGGCCAGTAGCTGGTTGTTTCTTCGCATTGCCCGATTTCTCACGACCCACCAGTATTCGAGAGTGTCCGGTGAAAGAGTCTCCAGTGGCGGTGCGACGCCTGACAACAGAGCGGTACCAATCAGAACCTCCTGTGTGCACACTGCACCTGCCGTCGTGACACTGACGTTCGGTCTAATAGATATTCGAATGGCGAAAGCCTCCCGTCAAGTAAAACACTGTGATGGTCCCCACAGCTCACACTCATGACTCAGCCGCTGTAGCCATCGTTCATACAAAACATGGAAGTGTGGCCTTTGTAGAATACGTATTTCTCATAAATACGAGCGGTGTTAACAAAGTTCTCAAACCGACCATGAAGAAGCATAGAAACAGTTTTGACTTCATGTGCCAAAAACAATAACCAAACAAAAACAAAAGTAACAGAAAAACGAGGCAAAAAAAAACAAGTAACACAAAAGGAAAAAGAACAAGTAAAAGTAATAAAACAACAACAAAAACAAAGGAACACAAACAAAACAACAATACTTTCAATGTTATCACCCTTCACACACACAGGCATTTCCCGAAAAACATGATCGGGAATGGCGGAAATGCATTTCCATGGTCCATGGTCACTACGAAAAATGGGCTTCGGACCCGCCCATGACCTTCAGGATGGCATTTACCGTCCCCTCCTCCAAAAGCGACTGCGTGCCTGTTCCGTCGCCTTAGAAAGGGGCAGCATTCGATGGGTTATGCCCAGAAAATCCCGATGTAACTATAAACCACAGACGGCCACTTTGTTCGCTGCTGCCTGTCGGCTGTCTCTCTGTCTCCAGACAGATGCACGTTCTTTGACACATTGTCACGTCTCCTCCTGGCGACAGCAGACCGCAGTGTGACAGGAGGGAGATGTCATACTCCGCATTGCCATCGTACCCTGTTGGAAGAATGAGAGTATGAGACCAGCTCTGTACTGTGCCAGCATCCGCTGTAATATCGGCCTACCTGATGTGTCGAGCTCCCAGAGCCAGTCGGGGTAGTCGGAGTCTGGCCCCAGCTGGATATCCTCCCCGTCGGCCATGATGTTGCTGCCGCAGCAGTACTGCACCAGCCGCGCCGGGTCCGTCTCCACCGGCACCACCTGAGCACACACGGACGATCGCACCGACTGATCCACCGCAGAAACTTGGAAACAGCTGTGGTTTTTCATCTCATTTGTTCACGATGCAAACAAAGGAACATGACATTGCCAAAATATGAAACTAGCAATGTGTTAGTTTAACGCTTAAGGTGAATAACAGTAATGCATAGGTTTTAAAACCGCTGAAAATACGACTAATGGACGAAATTGTTTCCAAACAGTCAAAAAGACAAAGTACACTAGCCCATTGTTGTTGTTTTTTATTTAGCCCCAATGTTTTGATTGGATGGATATCCCAGATCAGGACCCACACTTAGCTAAGCTTGTTGCGCAGGTCCTGGCCCTACCAGTACCATCCGATCGTGAAAATCAGATCATAGGCATAATTTAGTGGCAAAATTTAACATCCCCTTACGACTGGGGACCGTCCGCGCGGCGCACTGGCTCCAGCTGACAGTGGACCTGCTGACCACTTTAACGCGGCCGCTGCCACCGGCCGCAGGTCATTCCCGCCAGAAGCGAATAGCGAGCGCTGTAACGTCTCGAACCCACCTTGCCAGGGTGGGGCAGATATGTAGTCCAGTGCTCTCCCTACTGAGCTGCATGGGTGGACATTCAAAGCTACATTTCTACTTGCGTGACTTTCAAGGTTATGTCATGCAATGTACCAAAAATTGCCTTCAATAGACAGGAGTTGTACATACCGTTTTCTCCATGGGTGAGCCTGCCTTGCCTGCCTTGCCCACCTTCTTCCCCAGTTTACCAGCCGTCATGGATGGCACTGAAAAACAGCGGTCATGTGTGCTGATATGATGCACCAGGAGAGGGCTGACAATGCTAATTGCTAGTAACACTGAGGTGTGTATGACAGTGTATTCAGGTGATGAAGTTTCACAATGGCCTAATTTGTGCACTGCTCCTGTGAGCCACATTACAATGAAAAATGTCATATCTTTTTTACTTTGGTCCTTGTTGATCAAATAAAAAGGTAATCAACCTTAAACAAATTATTAACTATATTCCTGCAGACCTTCAAAAATAACCCTACAAAATAAGCAAATCACAACAGACTCGTCCAATAAATATATTTAGGTGGCAATAGGCCGGAATGGCAATAGGTCAGCAAGACATCAGGCAACATTTCTTTTGACCATCTTGTTCCTTATATTTTCACAAAAGCCTGAAGCCAAAATATCTGCATTATCTTGGTAGTGAGATAATTCACTTCATGATTAATTAGGATTCAGGTCAAAAATAGCATATGCAAAAACTCACAATGTAGTACAACTTAATAGAAATCAAATAAAGTACAGACATCATTTCCTGCAGCCTAAAACATTTATTGCAAAGAAGGAGTTCCAGCTAAGAGGATCAGTTGTAAATACAAGCTTATATAGATAAGTGACAATGAGCAATGCATGTAAATATTTCATAGAACAGACAGAGGGTTAAACACAGTCCCTCTTTCACACAGTCCAAACACAGTTGACAGTCTCAGTCTGGAGTAATACAGTCACAACATACAAGCATTTTGGACGGCTGAGGTCGCCAGTGGCCGGAACAGGCAGGCAGATGGTGACGCCACGAGCCTCAGACAGGGACGATACATGGTGGACAGCGGCAGTGGTGAAACCTGTGGACAATGGAGCACAATGATATTGGTACATCACAAACAGCAGAAGCAGCAACACCTGCCCCGAGGTTTACACATATACATGACATACAGCTGTTGGGTGACTCAGATCAAGTTTTTAGAATATGTAGTATCAGTTTCTTTTACATTAACAACCAATGATACAGTGCTAACTCATTTGCTTTTATTCTTGTCTTTTAGTTTTGACTAGCCAGCGCTGAGTCACCTGTGGATCAGTGTAGTGGCCTACCCATACAACAGCAATGTATGGGATACCAATAGATATGTGTACTGTGATTACCGGAAGGCTTTTGACACTGTGCCGCACAGGCGTCTTCTTAGGAAGCTCAGTGCTTATGGGCTGAAGGGTCAAGTCTTGACATGGATAGACAACTTCTTGAGTGACAGATGGCAAGAAGTGACAATAGGTAGCAGTGTGTCAAGTCCTGTGAAAATGACCAGTGGTGTGCCTCAAGGGTCAGTTTTGGGCCCAGTACTCTTTGTACTGTATGTGAATGAGCTACCAAAACTGACCAAGAGCGACATCAAGATGTTTGCTGATGATGCAAAGGTCTTCCGAGGCAGCAAGAACATCTCAGACGTCCAAGTTCTGCAAGAAGACTTGAACACCTTAGCAAACTGGTTGAAGAACTGGCTCCTGCAATTTAGCACTTCAAAGTGCAAAGTGGTGCATGTCGGCCGTTCAAACCCCTGTCATAAATACAACATTAAGCAGCCAAGCGGTTCAAGTGAGAAGCTAGATGAAAGTAAGCTTGAGCGTGACCTCAGTGTGCACATAGCTGATACGCTCAAGGCGACCGCACACTGCCAAATAGCTGCCAAGAAAGCATCAGCCGTGCTAGGTCAACTAAGGATGGCTTTTCCTAACTTCAGGGTCTCCAGCTTCAGAGTACTGTATACTACCTATGTTCGTCCCCACATTGAGTACTGCATACAGGCGGTCGGCCCATACCTTAGGAAGGACATCAAGGTCCTCAAATCAGTCCAGCGTCGAGCAACAAAGCTTGTACAAGGAATCAAGCATTTGACATACAAAGAAAGGCTGAAGAAACTAAAGCTGATAAGCGTTGAGGACCGACTAAGGAGAGGAGACCTAATCGAAACATACAAGTTGCTGACAAATAAAGTAGCAGTAGACCACACACAATTTTTCAAGCTTAGTGAGGATACTCGGACTAGGGGACACAGCTTGAAGCTGGAAGTCAGAAGATGCAACCTAAAACCTCACAGCAAGTTCTTCGCAAATCGAGTGGTGACAGCATGGAACCAACTTCCAGCAGAGGTCAGCTCAGCCCCTACTGTCAACAGCTTTAAAAATCGTCTCGACCGACATTGGGCCGCAGTACAAAAGGCGCTGACCGACAACCACTAGTCCTGATCACTTTCATGATGTGGACCCTGAATAGACCCAGTCTACCTAAAGCCCACTATATAAACCTAAACCTAATGGGTCAAGGTACCTACAGAGGTTTGGGTAACGGTGGGGCTGGCGTCACCGTCCGGGGCTGGCGTCACCCTCGCGGCCGGGCAATCAAATCAAGATTCAGGTTACTATTACCGTTGTTGGTCTAGAGTCATGGGGAAGCTTAATGACGTCACCAGATTCTGGCTATGAGCGAATCTTAGGTGGACCTGATCGGACTTAATGGCTATGAGCAGTAGGCTTCGTCGTGATCGGACTTAATGGCTACAAGCTGTAGGCCGACCCGATCAGACTTAATGGCTACGAGCTGTAGGCTGACCCGATCAGACTTAATGACTATGAGCTGTAGGCCGACCAGATCGGACTTAATGGCTACGAGCTGTAGGCCGACCCGATCGGACCTAATGGCGGGGTTAGGTTAGGTTAGATTAGGTTAGTTAAGTTTAATTAATTCCGATCGGTTTGGCCTACCGCTCGTAGCAATTAAATCGGGGCGGCCTAAGATTCGCTTGTATCTGGTGACGTCATTAAGCTTCCCCATGACCCCAGACCAACAACGGTGATAGTAACCTGAACCTTGATTTGATTGCCCGGCCGCAAGGGTGACGCCAGCCCCACCGTTACTGAGGTTTGGGCCTGTTTTATTTATACAAAACTGACTATCAATCATGGACATCGAAACTGGGGAGCAGCTGACATGTTCCCAAACTTTTTGGTGTTCACTATTAGGCCTACGGGCATTGAATGTAACCTTCAGAAGCAGTTATCTCACCAGTCCCTCTAACTTTTAGTGGTTACTAAGTAACCTGTAAGATGCACAATTCTAGTCAAATATTGCTAGTTAATATGCAATGGATAGGTGATGTGCAACAGGACTGGTGTGTCTTATTTATCTAGGATTCTCTCTCCTTTTCATGACTCCCCCCCCCCCCCCCTGCCTGACTTCCTAAAACCACAGACATGACATTGGAACCCAACCAGGTAAGAATACGAGGTAAGCCACAGCTATTAATGCTTCTGGCCTTACAACAAAGCTGACATTCACTCCCTAATACAGATATTACCAGTACAAAAATGTATAAATTGATAATACTTGCCCTTTACACCTATCTATACATTTACAGATCTCACTCGGCCCAAGCATGTGGATGAGAGAGGGTGGTCTCTTATCCATGGCCCAAGGGTGGGTGACACCGCTTGAGCGCCATATAGGTCGCCTCGTCGGTGCTCATTACGTTATTTGACGTCACTGGCGGCAGAGCGCTCCATTAATCAAATAGCAAGATTTCAGCTAGCAATAGCGCAATAGTTGAGATTGAACAGTCTGTTGTGGCGTGTTGCGTGCGGGTTTCGATGGCTGACGTTCGTCAAATTAGCAGCATCTGATATCGCACTGGCAGTGTGATATTCCGAAGTGTCTCGATATGCCCAACATTTTGTATACAGGGCATTCTAGATGTGCTGATTCCGAAAATATGCCTCTATAGGGCGGAATTTTTTGTTGTTTACGAGTTACAGGCTACAGCTATGCCGCGCGGCGCCGACGAAGGAGCCGGGCACCGCCAGTGACGTCATCTGATGGTCCCGAGTTGTAGGTCAAATGGCTCGTGTCTTTACTTGGTTATAGGGCCTTGCTCGGCCATGGCTGCAGAAGAGCCAAGCGCTGCACTGTTTATACTTTGCTCCTTTTTGTAGCTGAAGCGCATCAAATGTAGTTTTACCGGAACTATAGTAATTTATTTCCTTGTATTTTATCTTGCTTTTTGCCCATATTTGTGAAATTCTAAATAAATATTTGATTGGAAAATGATTTTATTTCGTGCCGAACATGTTTATCAAGATAGAAACTAGCAAATGACACAAATCATCTACTGCATGTGCGCGCGAAAATTAAGGCGCGAAGATCAGCTGCTGAGAACCACAAATATTACCATTACGGCGCAGCCAATTCCATTCAAAGCAGAGATATAGCCGCGCGCGAGGCCTAATATATACAGATACTTTTCGGGGAATTTCTCCTTACTTTGTTCAAATAGTGCTTAGTTTGCTTTCTTGTGCGGCCTTGAGTTGGCCCAAGGATACTCGCTTTAATCCTCTAAGTGAATTGTCACATTCTGCTGATCGTTTGTGTGGCTATCTTCACTTGTTTATTGGCATTCGTTCCCGATCGGGAGACTAGTCACATCAGCATTTCATAAATTATTTGTAGGGCATCGGCATTAAAACCAACGTTGAAGCGCATCCACCAACCTCCAGGCTTCAATATGCCAGGTCAGCAGGGGAGCCTTTAGATGCATCAGTGTGCTAGTATGAGTAGTCCAAGTTGCCTTAGTTTATATACTCAATAGGTACAGGATAGAAGACCCTGCAGCTGGGGCCTTGAGACTCCTGCTCTACAGCTGAGTCTTACTGGTGTCTTGTCCAGTACTTGCAAAATGTCCAATGATCATCAAGCCTATTCTTAAAGTTGTATAGTTTATACCTACATTTCAATTTGAGTACCTACTTTGGGAATTACCTATATAGGTATGTATCATTGTATTTGATGGATTTACACTTGCATGTGATATGCTACTGGTTTCACTTGTCACAGTTAGCTTGTGGTGCATTTATATTTAGTTGTAACTCGGATTGGTGTGGGCTAACTTTTTTCATAATATGACTTCTGGTTGATTTTTTGTTTGTTAAATGTTATGCTTATGATTTGCTTGACCTTGCTGGGCTATAAGTCTAAATAAGGCTATTCAATTATTTAGCAAACTTAGATATGTTATATAATAATGAGCTACACACTCATAGTTGTTACTTGTCCATTGCCAAATAATTGCAGATTGCAACATTATGGGTTAGTTGTTTGTGCGTTACCGGTACTGAGTACCAGCTAATAGCATGATAGGTACCTACTTGATGCAGTTTTCATGATTTGGTGTTAACAGATTATGTTTTATTAGATGTTTCAGTAGCTTGATACAGCATAGCATATCTCATGTAGGTACCTACATTTTGTTTTGTATTATATTGTACTCGCAACCATTTATATGTGACTGCCTGTTATGCTTTTCAGGAGGTCTTCATAATGCCAAAAATAAGAAAACACCTAAAAAGTTGAAACAAGGTAAGTTGTTAGCTTACATTGTTGTGCTTTGTTTTATGTTAGTGAGGTTTTGTGCACAACATTATTAAACTTAGAGGATTAAACATTTTCACATCCTATTGATTAAATTTGCCACTTAATAGTTAAAAACTATCATTCATTATGAATTTGACCAAAGTTTGAAATTGTTCATCAGTGGCTCTTCCAGTGCTTACAACTTATCTGTTTCTCTTTCCAGCCCAGCTTCCATTCAAAGTATTAAGCCCAGTGACTGCTGCCCCAACTACTGGTACAGGCAAGTCCCACTCTGTCAAGAAGCGCCCATTCACCAAAGATGAGCCTGGAGGTGCCAAAGCAGCACTTCCCAAAAAGCCCAAGACATCCTCCGAGCCTGATTGTGTAGAGGTGTCGTCCAGCTCTGACGAGCCGCGCGCTACCTCGCCTCGGCGGCGACCTCGCGCCCCGCTCGACCAGTGTGTGCGCATCGAGTCGTCGGTGCCCGAGGTATCGACCTCGTGTGACCTGGTGGACATCACGAGCGAGGACAAGGAGAACAGAGCCGAGCCGCCGCCGAGTGACGACGAGATGACCGAGGTGAAGGCCAGCGAAGACGCCGAGACGGTGAAGACGACGGCGGACGAAGATGGTTGTGTGGCAGAGGTTGGTGGGAAGACTGAGGTGAACCAGGAAGAGACCGCTGAGCATGTTAAGGTGAAGACAAGTGATGATACCGACGTGTCAAAGGAGAAGTCGGCTAAAAACAGTGAAGTTTTAAGTGCGAAGTCGGAGGAGAGTTCCGATGAGCCTGAGAACGTTACTGCGGCTTCTGACGCTGCGGAAACAAAGACTGATACAAAGTCTGACACATCAGGAGTGGATTATGTTGCAAGCTCTGATACAGGGGAGGTAAAGGCTGGTGACAAATCTGACTTGCCTCTAGCGAAAGCTGGCCAGGACGCACCGGCACCGTCGATAATCCCGGACAAGGACGCTGACGTGCCCATGTCTGAGTCTGAAAAGAATGCACCTGCCGAAGAACCTGCTCCCAGCGCAGACACTGCCTCTGCAACGGCAACGAAGCCGGTAGAGGACGTGGACTCGACGAAAACCCCGGAGCCGGAGACGGAGAATCCGGTGACTGGGGACATCTCCGACTCTGAAAAAGACGGGGATGCCGACGATGAGAGTGCTGACGATATCGTGGTGTTGGATGAAACCAAGCTGAAGCCCTCAGACGGAGGGGCGGCCAACAGCGTGGACAGCAAGACCAGCGGCAGCACCACACCCTCCACCAAATCTACAAGCATTGCGAAGAAGCAGACGCCCAAACAGAAGGAACGGGAGCACATCAGAGTCAAGAGGGAGCAGGAGAAACAGGTTAGTACGGTCCGAGCATGCTTGGGCTGAAAATAAATTATCTCCAAAGTCAATTAGAACTAGAGCATTGCTATTGCTAATGTAAGTTCCATTTGTAGTTGATTATCTGCAGTACCAATTTTAACTTTGTTCATGATTCTGTTGAAATATGACTGTTAGAATGCTATGCTTTGTGCATTTTATTGTAGCCTATTTCGTAGATCCGGAGTTCGATTTCGAAATGTGCTTTAACCCTCGTCCTACGGGGGAGAGGGGCTGACACCCCTCCCCCCCCCCCCCTTGAGGTTTTTCTTGAATAACTTCTTACACATGCGGCGCATCTTGCTGACATTTTCAGTAGCTAAGTTTACAACAATTATACATATCCTATCACAATTTGAAGTGTATACGACTTAGATCGTGACCTATGACCTTTTCGTCAAGGTCATGTCAGACCCAAAGGGCCATTGACCTGATCCCAAAGGGCCATTGACCTGATCCCAAAAGGCCATTGACCTGATCCCAAAGGGCCATTGACCTGATCCCAAAGGGCCATTGACCTGATCCCAAAGGGCCATTGACCTGATCCCAAAGGGCTTTTGACCTGACCCCAAAGGTCACCAGTTGACCTAGATACTCAAAATGGGATGCCTTTGGCTTTTCCTTATGACAGGCAACATGTTACTTTGTACGGTGTCTCTATCTCTCTACGTTCGGAAGTTATACTAAGCGCCCTGTACATGTCCTATAATGCAAAACGCATAGCAATTATCATCTATGGTGACGATTTGTGTGACCAAAGAGGTCATTAACTGGCCCAGACCTAAAAATCGATATATTGCCAGATAGCTAATACAACGACCAACATTTTGACGATAACCAAATCGTTTTATACTCATAACTTTGGTAATGACGACGGACAGAGTAAAATCGCTATTTTTGGACGTGGTCGATCTTAGGTCATTCACTTGACCTGGAAGGTTACCCGTTGACTTGAAACCTAAAAATCGCATACTGTTAGATTCCTCTCATGACAGGCTACATGCTGGTTCTTTCCGCATTGCTCTATGTTGCTTGATTTGGAAGTTAACTAGGGGGCCTGTCAGCCCCCCTCCCCCTCGTAGGGCGAAGGCGAGAAAAGGTTCCCGTAGGGCGAGGGTTAATCTTCTTTATTCGTATTCACAGGAAGAGAAACGACAAATAAGAAAAGAAAAACAAGAACAGAAGGAAAAGGAGCGCAAAGAAAAGGAAGAAAAGAAGGAAAAGGAGCGTCTAGAAAAAGAAAGGGAAAAGGTAGAAAAACAAAAGTAAGTGACTAAGAAGCATATGAACATCATTTATGTAACTTCTCATGGTCTGGGATATTCTAAACCTTCGTGACATTGTAGTTCATTCATCTTTCTTACATTTATTCACACTTCAGTCCTTTGCTGAAGTCCTTGGCTGAATGATGGTTGTTAAGTCAGTCATTGTTGTTTTATACAAGTATTTCATTGCGATTTAACGGTCATTATCATTCTTGTAATTGTTTTAGCACTGTTTTTAGAACAATTGAAGACATTGCAATTACAATAATAACTAACCTTATTGTCATAATGGCGAAAAATATTTTAAAAAGACAAAGTCAAATTAGGGAGGTTTCGGCTTGTGCCTTCACCCTGAAATGAAGGCACAAACCGAAAGCTCCCTAATTTGACTGTCTTTTTAAAATATTTTTCGGCATTATGAGAATAAGGTTATTTATTATTGTAATTGCAAGGTCATTATCATTGCCCAGAATTAGGCGAAATGTTCAGAATATCCTCAAGTCTATGTCATTTACATGATGTCCGTTCAAATTAGCATCTACTTGTTCTCGCCAAACCCGTGCGTTAAGATATGGTCTTTATTATTGGTTCTCCCGTCAGGCTGAGGGAAGCAGAAAAGCAGAAGCTCATCGATGAGAAAAGACAAGCGAAAGAAGAGGAAAAGAATCAGAAGGAGGAAAAACGCAAGGCAGAAGAGGAAGAACAAAGAAAATTGCAAAAGGCTAAGTCAATGTTCTCCAGTTTCTTTGTCAAGAAGCCCAAGGAAGCTGATATAGAGCAGGACAAACAGAAAGCAGAAGAAAACAAACTTTTTCAAGAGTTCAGGGTATGTGCCCCACCCATCGTGCTCACCCTCGGCTCCCCTTTTTCTAATTGTTTGCAAGTAATTTGCTACAATTGTTTATGTTGCGGACGGAACAGAGTCACAATGGAATGAAAGAGCACTCACCGGAAGCTAAACACTTATTGACCAGAACGCCACAACTTCGGTGTTATATAATGGTCGTTATCAGCATTTCTATTCGGTCTCAGCATCATGCTATGTGTAAATAATTTGCCTATGATACGTCCGTGTTACCACAGCAAATATGAACTAGATCCACTTCTGTGTCAAAAAAGGCGACCGACCACCGCACTGTTTCATCTGTCGTATCTGCCTGCCTGGTGAAGACCCACCATCCTTCACTCTCTTAACTGTCGTCTTCGGTGCCGCGTCGCGTGTTTCATATGACCTCCCACTGACGCGCTCCCCGCTCGTCCCTTCCCGCCCGTGTCGTGCAGGTGAAGGAGGACATGGTATTGGCGCCGGGCGCGCGGACCGCGCTGTCGGCATGTCAGAGCAGTCAGCTGGAGAGGGCGCTGGCGGCGCCGGACCGGCCGCCGTCAGACCAGCTGTACCTGGCGGAGCTGCGCAGCGGCCGCCGGCAGCTGCAGACCCGCAGTCGCACACTGCCGCCCCTGCAGAAGGATGTGGAGATCATAGGTCAGTAGCGCCTTCTGGAGTACAGGCCAGAGCAGCTGCTGGCGATGTGTGGAAGAGCTTCTCCTGCTAGACTCGAAGGACACATTCAGCGATGTATGTCAGCAGCTTCGCCTTTACTATGAATTGTGTTTGTCAGGCAAACACTATCCTCGTAATAATTGTGTTTGACATTAATATGTGTCGTCCTATACTTCGATTCCTTGTGCGTTTACGTATCCTTTTCACTAGGCGAGTGATAAATCCCTCTCCCTCTCTTGTACAGTAGTTGATGTTTCAAGTTTTGTCAAATAATATTGTATAATATAATTTTGCCTGCAAACATCACTCAGCTCAAAATTACTCAGAATGCATGATGTGGGGCTCTGAAGAAAAAAAAACTGCCATCGCACCCTGAAATGGCCATATAACCTAGCAGTTGTGGCGCCCGACACAATCACCCTGAAATTAATTATTTATAATGAATCATTAAAATGACATCTGATTCCTCCTGCGTCCACAGAGGAGGACGACGAGGACAAGGAGCTGGACGGTATGGCTCAGGACATCGTGCTGTCCTCGGCGGCGGCCAGCCGGCGGCTGCGCTACAAGCTGCTCATGTTCCACCAGAACCGCCGACCGGCCTACTGGGGCACCTGGAGCAAACTGTGCCGGGATGTGACGGGGAGGAAGCCGCTCGGCCGGGCACAGGTCAGTTGCTGGCAGAGACTGATGAGGTGGTTAGGGTGTAGAATGTAGATCAGCTTCAGACCGAGGTCAGATGGTGAGGGTGTAGAATGTAGATCAGCTTCAGACCGAGGTCAGATGGTGAGGGTGTAGAATGTAGATCAGCTTCAGACCGAGGTCAGATGGTGAGGGTGTAGAATGTAGATCAGCTTCAGACCGAGGTCATATGGTGAGGGTGTAGAATGTAGATCAGCTTCAGACCGAGATCAGATGGTGAGGGTGTAGAATGTAGATCAGCTTCAGACAGAGGACAGATGGTGAGGGTGTAGAATGTAGATCAGCTTCAGACCGAGGTCAGATGGTGAGGGTGTAGAATGTAGATCAGCTTCAGACCGAGGTCAGATGGTGAGGGTGTAGAATGTAGATCAGCTTCAGACCGAGGACAGATGGTGAGGGTGTAGAATGTAGATCAGCTTCAGACCGAGGACAGATGGTGAGGGTGTAGAATGTAGATCAGCTTCAGACCGAGGTCAGATGGTGAGGGTGTAGAATGTAGATCGGCTTCAGACCGAGGTCAGATGGTGAGGGTGTAGAATGTAGATCAGCTGCAGACCGAGGTCAGATGGTGAGGGTGTAGAATGTAGATCAGCTTCAGACCGAGGACATGTGGTGAGGGTGTAGAATGTAGATCAGCTTCAGACAGAGGTCAGATGGTGAGGGTGTAGAATGTAGATCAGCTTCAGACCGAGGTCAGATGGTAAGGGTGTAGAATGTAGATCAGCTTCAGACCGAGGTCAGATGGTGAGGGTGTAGAATGTAGATCAGCTTCAGACCGAGATCAGATGGTGAGGGTGTAGAATGTAGATCAGCTTCAGACCGAGGTCAGATGGTGAGGGTGTAGAATGTAGATCAGCTTCAGACCGAGGTCAGATGGTGAGGGTGTAGAATGTAGATCAGCTTCAGACCGAGGTCAGATGGTGAGGGTGTAGAATGTAGATCAGCTTCAGACCGAGGTCAGATGGTGAGGGTGTAGAATGTAGATCAGCTTCAGACCGAGGACAGATGGTGAGGGTGTAGAATGTAGATCAGCTTCAGACCGAGGACAGATGGTGAGGGTGTAGAATGTAGATCAGCTTCAGACCGAGGTCAGATGGTGAGGGTGTAGAATGTAGATCGGCTTCAGACCGAGGTCAGATGGTGAGGGTGTAGAATGTAGATCAGCTTCAGACCGAGGTCAGATGGTGAGGGTGTAGAATGTAGATCAGCTTCAGACCGAGGACATGTGGTGAGGGCAGTGTTGGATTTTTCATTTCATGACCTGGTCCCGGAGAGTAAAAATCCATAGGTGGAGAGTAAAATTGTACTGTTATTGTCGGGAAAGTTCAGATTTTCATTTTTGCTTTAATTATTTTACTTGGAAAGTAAGACAAAATCCTGATTTGTAATAGATATTAAATCCTTGTGAGGAAAATTGAATTATATTTTAACGACAATGTCGGTAAGACCAGGCGAAAGGAGAGCAAATTTACTGAACAAATATGAAGAGAGCAATTTTTTTTGGACCCAAAAAGTCCAGAACATGGCCCAAACTCCAAGGCTGGGTGAGGGTGTAGAATGTAGATCAGCTTCAGACCGAGGACAGATGGTGAGGGTGTAGAATGTAGATCAGCTTCAGACCGAGGTCAGATGGTGAGGGTGTAGAATGTAGATCAGCTTCAGACCGAGGGCATATGGTGAGGGTGTAGAATGTAGATCAGCTTCAGACCGAGGTCAGATGGTGAGGGTGTAGAATGTAGATCAGCTTCAGACCGAGGACAGATGGTGAGGGTGTAGAATGTAGATCAGCTTCAGACCGAGGTCAGATGGTGAGGGTGTAGAATGTAGATCAGCTTCAGACCGAGGTCAAATGGTGAGGGTGTAGAATGTAGATCAGCTTCAGACCGAGGTCAGATGGTGAGGGTGTAGAATGTAGATCAGCTTCAGACCGAGGTCAGATGGTGAGGGTGTAGAATGTAGATCGGCTTCAGACCGAGGTCAGATGGTGAGGGTGTAGAATGTAGATCAGCTTCAGACCGAGGTCAGATGGTGAGGGTGTAGAATGTAGATCAGCTTCAGACCGAGGTCACATGGTGAGGGTGTAGAATGTAGATCAGCTTCAGACCGAGGTCACATGGTGAGGGTGTAGAATGTAGATCAGCTTCAGACCGAGGTCAGATGGTGAGGGTGTAGAATGTAGATCAGCTTCAGACCGAGGTCAGATGGTGAGGGTGTAGAATGTAGATCAGCTTCAGACCGAGATCAGATGGTGAGGGTGTAGAATGTAGATCAGTTTCAGACCGAGGTCAGATGGTGAGGGTGTAGAATGTAGATCAGCTTCAGACCGAGGACAGATGGTGAGGGTGTAGAATGTAGATCAGCTTCAGACCGAGGTCAGATGGTGAGGGTGTAGAATGTAGATCAGCTTCAGACCGAGGTCAGATGGTGAGGGTGTAGAATGTAGATCAGCTTCAGACCGAGGTCAGATGGTGAGGGTGTAGAATGTAGATCGGCTTCAGACCGAGGACAGATGGTGAGGGTGTAGAATGTAGATCAGCTTCAGACCGAGGTCAGATGGTGAGGGTGTAGAATGTAGATCGGCTTCAGACCGAGGTCAGATGGTGAGGGTGTAGAATGTAGATCGGCTTCAGACCGAGGTCAGATGGTGTGGGTGTAGAATGTAGATCAGCTTCAGACTGAGGACATATGGTGAGGGTGTAGAATGTAGATCAGCTTCAGACCGAGGTCAGATGGTGAGGGTGTAGAATGTAGATCAGCTTCAGACCGAGGTCATATGGTGAGGGTGTAGAATGTAGATCAGCTTCAGACCGAGGTCAGATGGTGAGGGTGTAGAATGTAGATCGGCTTCAGACCGAGGTCAGATGGTGAGGGTGTAGAATGTAGATCAGCTTCAGACCGAGGACAGATGGTGAGGGTGTAGAATATAGATCAGCTTCAGACCGAGGTCAGATGGTGAGGGTGTAGAATGTAGATCAGCTTCAGACCGAGATCAGATGGTGAGGGTGTAGAATGTAGATCAGCTTCAGACCGAGATCAGATGGTGAGGGTGTAGAATGTAGATCAGCTTCAGACCGAGGTCATATGGTGAGGGTGTAGAATGTAGATCAGCTTCAGACCGAGGTCAGATGGTGAGGGTGTAGAATGTAGATCAGCTTCAGACCGAGGTCATATGGTGAGGGTGTAGAATGTAGATCGGCTTCAGACGGAGGTCAGATGATGAGGGTGTAGAATGTAGATCAGCTTCAGACCAAGGTCAGATGGTGAGGGTGTTGTAGAATGTAGATCGGCTTCAGACGGAGGTCAGATGATGAGGGTGTAGAATGTAGATCAGCTTCAGACCAAGGTCAGATGGTGAGGGTGTAGAATGTAGATCAGCTTCAGACCGAGGTCAGATGGTGAGGGTGTAGAATGTAGATCAGCTTCAGACCGAGGACATATGGTGAGGGTGTAGAATGTAGATCAGCTTCAGACCGAGGTCAGATGGTGAGGGTGTAGAATGTAGATCAGCTTCAGACCGAGGACAGATGGTGAGGGTGTAGAATGTAGATCAGCTTCAGACCGAGGTCAGATGGTGAGGGTGTAGAATGTAGATCAGCTTCAGACTGAGGACATATGGTGAGTGTGTATAATGTAGATCAGCTTCAGACCGAGCTCAGATGGCGAGGGTGTAGAATTTAGATCAGCTTCAGACCGAGGTCATGTGGTGAGGGTGTAGAATGTAGATCAGCTTCAGACCGAGGTCAGATGGTGAGTGTGTAGAATGTAGATCAGCTTCAGACCGAGGT